>JAQZBX010001359.1:0-84235 GCA_029593785.1 Cabassous unicinctus
CCCATCCTTTCACTTTCATCCTACTTACATCTTAGAATTTAAGGTGAGTCTCCTGCAAACAGCATATGGTGGAGTCATGCTTTTTTATCCATTCTGCCAATCTCTGTCTTTTGATTGGAGAATTTAATCCATTTACATGTAAAGTAACTATTGATAATGCAGGAAATTTTTTCTACCATTTTCTATTTGGTCTTTGTAAATCTTGTACCTATTTGTCCCTCAGTTTTTTTTCTTCATACCTACTTTCATATTTAGTTGATGTTTTGTATTTTACCATATTGAGTCTCTTCTCATTTTGTATATGGATATATTTTTAAAATATATTTTCCTGGTTACCATGGGGTTAAAATTTAACTTCCTAAATCTCTAACATTTTTATTTTATTTGTTACCAACTTGACTTCAATAGTACATAAATACATTTTTCCTATACTTCTCCATCCCCCCAATTTTTTTAGTTATTACAAATTATGCCTTTGTATATTCTATGTCCAAAACCATAGATTTATCATTACTTTTTATGCCTTTGCATTTTAGCATCTATAGGAAGTAACAAGTTGTGTTGCATACCAGAAAATACAATACAATAGTCCTGGCATTTATAATTACCCAAATGGTTACATTACTGGAGGTCTTTATTTCTTCATGCCCCTTTCAACCACTGTTCCTTTCAGTCTGAAGAACTCCATTTAGCATTGCTTCTAGGGCAGGTCTAGTGGTCATGAACTCCTTTTGCTTTTGTTTTTCTGGGGATGTCTTAATCTCTCCCTCATTGTTGAAAGCCACTCTCACCAGATATAAAATTCTTGGTAGACGTTTCTTTTCTCTCAGCACTTTAAGTATTTCAACCCACTGACTTCTTGCCTCAGTGGTTTCTGATGAAAAATCTGCAATTAATCTAATTGTTACTTGTGCATATCACACTGCTTTTCTCTCACAGCTTTCAGAGCTCTTTCCATGTCCTTTGCATTTGTGAGTTTGTTGAGTATGTGATGGGGCATATTTTTCTTCAAGATTACCTTGTTTGCTGTTCACTGGGCTTCTTGGATGTGTATAGTCATGTCTTTTTCTAAGTTTGGGAAGTTTTCTGTCATTATTTATTTGAATATTCCTTCTGCCTCTTTCTTTCTTTCTTTCTTTCTTTCTTGTCCTTCTGGGACTCCCATGATGCATATATTGGTATGCTTGATGGTAACCCAGAGCGCTCTTAGGTTGTGTTTTTTTTTTTCCTTTATAATTCTTTTTCTTTCTGCTACTCAGCCTGATTCATTTCAAACTTTTTTTTAAGATTTACTTTATTTATTTCTCCCTGCCCCCACCCCCCATTGCTTGTGCTCACTACCTGCTCTCTGTGTCTGTTCGTTGTGTGCTCATCTTCTTTTTAGGAGGCACCGGGAACTGAACCCAGGACCTCCCATGTGGGAGGGAGGTGCCCAATGGCTTGAGCCACCTCTACTCACACTTGTTGTGCCTCTCATTGTGTTTCCTTGTTGTGTCTCTTTGTTGCATCATCTCGTTGCATCATCTTATTGCATTAGCTCACTGTGCCAGGCTGTTGTGTCAGCTTGCTGTCTTGCTGGTCTTCTTTAGTAGGCACTGAGAACTGAACCCAGGGCCTCCCATGTGGTAGGTTGGCGCCCAACTGCTTGAGCCACATTTGCTTCCCAATTTTCTTGTTTTTGAGTTCACTTATTCTTTATTCTGCCCACTCCAATCTGCTGTTCATTTCAGTTATGTGGTCTTCAACTCAAGTAGTTCTGTTTGTTTCCTTTTTAAAATTTCTATCTCTTTATTTTGAGATTCTCAAATTGTTTATTTATCATTTTTCTGAAATCCTTTAGCTCTGTCTCTGTATTATCCTTCATCTCCTTGAGTATATTGAAGATCATAGAGTTTAACAAGGCAAGGATGCACACTACATTCTCTATTATATTGACTTAAAAAATAATACAAAAAAGTACAACTTAGAAAAATATAAAATACTCATAGAGAAGATAAATGAAATAATTAAAAAAACATATTTGATTAAAAGAAGTTTTAAAGAAGACACAAAGAAACAGAGAGAAGATGGTAAAATAAGAAAATTAATAGGAATCCTGTAGTCCCCAAACCCAACTTTATTAGTGATTATATGAGATTGAAATGGAGCAAACATTCTAATATAATACTAATATTGGCAGACTGGATAAAAAAATAGCTGTTTACCACAGATGCATTTTATATATAAGAACAGATAGTTTAAAACTGAAAGGAAAGAAAAGTTATAATGTGTAAATACAAAGCTAGTATGACTTTATTAATATAGACAAAAGGAGAACTTAAGGCAAAAATATTACTAAAGATATATGGGGTATTTCACAATGATAAAGGGTCAATTTAACCACTGGAAATAATGATTCTAATTTGTGGCACCTAATAACAAAAAAATATGGCAAATGTTGACAGAAATAAAAGAGGAGGTAGGCCAATACATAATATTTAGAAATTTTAGCACATCTCTCTTAGTAACCATTAGAACAATGGAAGAAAAAATCAGTAAGATGACAGAAGATTTACACAACACTATTATTTTTATATAATAATAATAATATAATTATTATTGCCTAACACTTAACCTAAGTGACCATTATGGAAAAGTATCCCACAATAAACATAGAATCCATATTATTTTTCAAGTGCATATGGAGCATGTGCCAAAGTAATCAATATTTTGGGATGTAGAGCAAGTCTCACATTACTCCAAAGGATTGAAACCATATTTTCCCTGACCATAAGGGTATTAAACTAGAAATTAACAACAGAAGATAAAAAGTCCAAAAATGTTTGGGAATTAAGCAACATATTTCTAAACAACAGAGGGATAAAAATTGGAAATTAGAAGATATTTGCACTGAAGAAAAATTAAAATATGACACACCAAAATGTGTGAGATGCAGTTAAAGGAATAGTTAGAGGAAAAAAAAAAAATATATATATATATATATTTTTTGAGGTACCAGGGGCCAGGAACCGAACCTGGGACATCGTATGTGGGAAGCCGGTGCTCAACCACTGAGCCATATTGGCTCCCCTAAGTTGGGTTTTTCATTTGTTGTTGTTGTTGTTGTTGTTTTCAGTAGGCACTGGGAACCAAACCTGGGACCTCCTACATGGGAAGCAGGCGTTCAAATGCTTGAGACACATCCGCTCCTTGAAAAATATACTTTCTAATGCATATATTACAAAAGAAAAATAATTAAAATCAGTTATCTAGCCTTCAATCTTAAAAAGCTAGAAAAGGAATGCAAAATTGAACCTAAAGAAAATAGGAGGAATTAGTGAAAAACAGAAATCATGCAATAGATAAAGTTAAAGCCAAAATTTTATTCTTTAAAAAGATTTAGAAATTTGATTAACCTTGCAAAGCTAAACAAAAAAAGCTAGAAAATACAAATAACTAATATCAGCAAAGAAAAGTGGGGTATTTCTATAGATTGTATATATATTGAAATGATTATTAAAAGATAATATGAATAACATAGTGATAATACATTTAACAACTCAGATTAAATGGGTAATTTCCTTGAAAAACAAGTTTCCAAAATGAGCAGCAGAAGAAACAGAACATACAAATGACATTACATCTGTTAAAAAACCTAAAACCATAATTTAAAACCTTCCAACAAAGAAAACTCCAGGACCACATAGCTTTACTTGTATATACTTTCAAATAGTTAAGAAAGAAACACAACAAATTTTATACAAACTCTTATACAGAACACAGAGGGAAAACTTTCCAATTTATTTTTCCAGGCCAGCATAGGTCTAATACTAAAACCTGACAGTGCATTGCAAGAAAAGAAAATTTGAGGCCAATATTTCTCATAAAACCAGATGCAAAAATTCTAAATAAAATAGTAGCATATTGAAACTAGCAATATTAAAAAGAATAAAATATCAAGAACAAGTGGATATATTTGAGCAAAGAAATGTTGGTTTTACATTTAAAAAATCAATCAGTGTAATTCACTATATTAATAGAACTAAAGAGAAAAGCCAAGTGATTTTTGCAATCAATGCAGGAAAAACTTGTGGTAAAATTCAAAACCTATTCATGGTAAAATTTCTCAGCAAAATACAAATGAAAAGAAACTTAATCAGATCAAATGTGTCTACAAAAATACCTACAGCTTCCATCATACTTAATGGAAAATATTGAATCCTTTTCTTCTGAAGTTAGGAACAAGGTGAGAATGTCTGTTATTACCGCTTCTGTTGATCATTTTACTGCAAAAAGTAATAAAATGTATAACCATTGGAAAGGAAGATGACAACTTTATTTACACATGACTCAATGATGGACATAAAAATCCACAAGGCTATAAATGAACTATAATAATTAATAAGTAAATGTAGTAAGGTCACTGGATGCAAAGTGAATATATAAAAATGATTTGTATTTGTATTAGGGAAACTCATGTAAAACTGCAGATATTCAAATGTATTTAAGATTATACAAATGGCAGTGTCATATGGTTTGCAGTAATAGATGTTTACAATAAACAGTTGGAAAATAAAATTAAGAAACAGTGTGAAAAACATCAAATTTATAGAAATAAATTAACTAATACATGTACAAGGCATCTACAGTGGAAACTACAAGACATAGCTGAAAGAAATTAATTGAGACCTAAATAAGTGGAAAATTATACCATGTTTTTGGATTAGAAGACTCAATTTTTATTTTTATTTTTTTTTGAGGTACTGGAAATTGAACCTGGGACCTCATATATGGGAAGCCAGCACTCAACCTCTGAGCCACACTGGCTTCCCTAAGTAGGCTTTTCATTTGCTTTGCTTGTTGTTTGTTTTTTTTGTTTGTTTGTTTTTTTTTCAGGAGGCACTGGGAACCAAACCCAGGACCTCCCATGTGGGAGGTGGGCGCTCAAACACTTAAGCCACATCCACTTCTGACTTGATATTTTTAAGATGTCAATTCTCTGCACTTGGTTGACAGATTCAAATCCAGTCCCAATAAAAACCACAGATGTTCTCTTTCTTGCTCTCTCTTTGGGGAGACAAAGTGTGGGTCAGTGTTTGGTATACGATAGTTATACCTCATCAGTCATTTTGGCAGAGCTGCATAGGTCATCTCTGGTCAATTTTCTCTGGGTTATCTTTCTACTGCAGTTTGCAATTTGATCTTATGACCTGTTTCTGACTTACCTGGGAGAAGTAGCTGTTGCAGAAATGGAGTAGATTATGGAAAGATGGTGTATTTATCAGATAATATGTATTTTTTAAATATTAGACAAATATGTTTTCATTCCCAGTATACCTTAATTTTTTCTGGTTGTCCTGGTTGGGGGTGGGTGAATACATATATATCAACCACTAAAGACAAGATATGTGTTATTTTAGAGGGAGAGTCCCTACAGATAAGGATTTCCTTAACTTTTGCATTGCAAGAACTTTTGAAAGTTTACAGTTAGAAAATACTCTGAAAATAAAGAATTTTGATTTGCAAAGCCAGACTTTGTTGAAATGAGGCGAGGAGAGAGAGGTGGTAGAAGGATTTGTATCATCCGTGAAACCACATTTTGGAGGACTGGCCTTGGAAACAGGAAAGAGCACTGGATGTGATACAGAGATGTTTCCATCACCTGTAATGGGAATTGTATTTTGACTCTCAGAAGTAAAATAGGATAGTTTGGAGGGGGTTAAAACAGGATGAAGATGGTACCAGGCTTATAGTACAGGGTCCAGGAATGCCCCTGTGCCTTTGCCAGGAAAAGTGGTAGATAGTTGAAAGCCTAGAAAAGCAGAAGGTGTTTATGCTCCACTTCCTATTTGTAAATCTGGGAGAGGTCTACTGTTAGGTATAGAACATGGAAGCATGATGTGGCAGTCAAAGTGGAGTACAAATGTAAGAATGGTGTCACTAGACAGAGAGATAGCACTCCTTATTTCCCACCGGCTAGCTGTGGAATGCTGGACATCCAGAAATTCCTGTGTGCCTCCAGGTGAGGGGGATAGAGAAGGTTTTACAAAACCAGTGGATTAGAGGAGGTCTGGTGTTGAGGTATAGTAAGGTGCAGAAGGTGTTGCTATATAAATCTTATCAATAGTACGCATGCTGGAGGAAGGACCAGGTCCATGATGAACATATTACACCATATACATATGCATATAACTTGTATGTCATTATCTCCCTTTAGTACATACCCTTCAATGGAGCCCTCTTTTTGATCAACTCATTACATCATTCTATTTATATATGTCATTCCCTTCCCTCTCATAAACATTTATCATAGTGGACCATTATTGCATCTCATTAAAATTTGCCCATGTTTTGCTCATAATGCTCCTTTAGTTTTTAAAACAAACAGAATTTTTCCTTCCTTCCTCAATCTATATCATTACTTTTACACATTGATTTAATATACATTTATCTGTATGAATGTATTCAACAGAATAGGCTAGTCTAAGTTGCATTGCAAATAACCTCCACATGTCCGTGGCTTAGAAAATCACGTCTGTTTCTGGTTACACAAAGTTTATTGCAGGTCTAAGTTACCTTCCAGTGCTGCTGTCCTCTGTGGGTTGACTCAGCAATCCTTGCTGCCGTGATTTTGTGGTTCTGTCTTCTCAGACTGAGACTTTCTTTGTGACTTTTTTGGCAAGTGAATCACCAGAAGTTTTCCCTAGTCTCAGCTCATTTTATTGGCCAGAACTATCACATGATCATGAGTAGCTGCAAGGGGATTGAGAAAAAAAGGAAAGAAAAAGCAGGATACTTATGACAACAATGCTCCTCAATGTTGTCTTCACACCTGCTCTACACTTTCTATCCTAATCTCATTAAATCTCTCTGACCTATAGCTTACCTCACTCATCTCTTCAAGAATCTTTTAGAGGCACATGAGCTTGACCTGGTTGCCTGAGAATAAAATAAATGTGAATTTGGTAAATGTAACACATAGGAATGGCTACCACCTTCACTTCCCCAGCACTTAGATTTTGCCACATCACTGCAGGCCTTTGGTCTTTTGTGGGGAATGGCCAGTCACTCTAGCATCATCACCCTCACCTTCGCTCCTTTCTGAGTCTTCTGTGATGATGTCATTTGGCAACAGGTGTGCCACTGCTGACTGTTACTGAATGGTCATTCAGTTATTCATTTATTCAAAAAGTATTTATTGGGCACCTTTTAATTGTCATGCTCCAGTTTAGGTGCTAGGGATAAAGAAATTAACACAAAGAAAGGTCTCTGCCCTTGTGGAGCTTAAGTTCTTTTGGAGAGAGACAAAGAATAAACAAAATATAAGTAAAATATATTGTAATTATTGAGACAAGCCTGGGAAGGAAAATGGAGGGTTGCAGTTTTAAATAGGGTAGTCATGGTCTCCCACTGAGGATTTGAAATAATGGATAAATGATGATGGTAATTTAAACCAGGTATGAGTAATGTAGGCAGTGAGAAATTGTTGAATTCCTTCAACAATGGATTGCTGGTGGATATGCTGAAAGATAGATGTGGGATATTAGAGAAAGAAGGCATTCTGGGTAAATTCAAGGTTTTTGACTTGAATAATTGGAAGGAATGGAAGACCACATTGGGGGAGTAGTGGTGTTAAGAACACAGTCTCGGGCTTAACTTTGAGTTGTTAACATTGAGATGCCTATTAGATACCCAAATGGAGATGCCCTGGAGGTAGCTGGATACAGGAGTTGGAATTCATGTGAAGGATCCAGGCTGGAAGTATATATTTGGGCATTTTCAGTAAATGATTGCTTTAAAATCCATGAGATTAGATTGGTTTTACAAAGGGATTATTTTAGATAGAAAATAGAATATATCTAAGGCCTCAACCCTGAAGCTACTCTATTATTAAGAAGTCTTGGAAACAAGGAGGAACCAGCAAGGCAGAAGAGAAATAATAAAGTGTTGTGAAGAAGGTGCTTCAAAGATAAAGGAGTTATCAGCTCTGGCACACGGTACAGATAACACATGTATAATAAGGGCTGAGAATTGAACATTAGCTTTAACCATTCAGAGGCCATGAGAAGCAGAGCCACTGTGGTTGTGAAGGGTATGCCTTGTGTGACGTTCCCACGCCAAGTGGGTGAGTGGAGGGAAAATTCTCCCTGCATTCTGATACATCCTCTTGGGGGACATAGCGACGTGGAATTCATCCATCCAGAGGGGCACTGTTTTCTAATTTGCACAAAGAAATAATGTTTGTTAGCTTAGGTCCTATTGACAAAAGCACTTTCTGGGTCAAAGTCTGTTTGGAGCAGGTTCAAGAGATAATGGGAGGGGAAGAATTAGAGACTGATACTCTTATCAGGAATGTAGCTAATAAAAGGTAGGAGAAAAATGAGTTGGTAACTGGAGGGGGGCTTGGAATCATAGACATTTTATTATTTTACTTTTAAAATGAGGGATTTGGCAGTATGTTTTACTACTAATGGAAATGATTCACTACAGGAGGGGGCAGTGTACTTGCTTAGTACCAGACACTTTCTATATATAACTCATTTACTACTTCCCATTGGAAGGGTAAGAAAACAGGGACAGAGATAGTAAAAGCCATCTTCAAGGCTACATGCTTGTTGTTTGTTCACCACTTTATTCTCTCTGCCTAGAAAATTCCCAGCATATGGTAGGCAACCAATTAATATTTTTTGACTATCAACCAGAATGTGAATCTACATCATTTTAATTCCCAGGCCTGAATCTTTAACACTTCAACTTTCTTCCTTTTTCACGGAGGTGTATCTACAGAGCAGTACTTTGTTAGTACTGGTTACTTCTCTTATAGAGAAGAAGAGCGACATATTAATTCACAAGACAAATCTCCCTGAGGACAGCAGCATACTTTTCCATTTCTGTGTGTGACATCAGACAGGGTTTGGCACAATTTAAGTATTCAATATAATCAAAGATTTGATTATGTGAGTTGTATTAACATTTATTATCCTGCCAAATAATTCATCCAATAAATTTAAATTTAAAATATTTTAAATGCTGATTTTTTACTGATTATATAGTAATATATGCTTATTACAGAAAATATAGAAAATGTGGAAAATAGGAAGAAGGAAAACAATTCACTTCTAATCCTAGTATCAAGAGACAATCACATTTTATCAATATGGCACTTTTTTTCCTGCCCATTTATTTAGAAGTTCATTGTTCTAGAAGTCAATGCATAATAGTAATAGCAACCACATTGCTTGTGCACATATGAGGTACATTAAATTCACTTCAACTTCGCAGCCAGCCTTTGAAGAGTGTTGTGTACCACTTTGAATTTTTATAAATGAGAAAACACAGTCTCAGAGAGATTGAGCCACTGGCTCAAGGACACAGGTGCTGTCATATTAATGTCCTTTAATTCACCCCTCTGACTTCAAGTGCTGTTAAATCTAATTTTCTCTGGAGTTGATAAGGGTCTATTCTGCTCTTAAGTGCCTGTCATACACTCTTTAACAATTAAACATTCTTCTGGAAAGCCTTCATTGAAATCCCTGAAAGATTCAGAGGCTTCCTCTGCCTCCTCTCTCAAGGCTCTAAACAGCCTGCTTTGTAAACACCAGTTGTTTCCTGGGCCTGTTGTTTTTTCTCTCTAATAATTCTCAAGTTCGAGAAAAATGTTTATTCGAATTACCTTTTTCTTTTTTTTAAATTCACAGAACCTAATACAAATTCTTGACACAATGCACAATGGAAATGCTGAATAAAAGTCATTGTCTAATTGGTATTTCCTTTCATGTCTGGAGTCTAATCTTTATGCTGCATTTTGGGTCTATTCACTCTTTTTCTGGCATTGAGGGGTCAGGATAGGGTGAGGTGAGAGAGAGAATAGTTGAGGACCTTCTTTTCTGTTTCATAACCTCTTTTAAGATTCTTATGGGGGAAAATATACAGCACTTTGAAGGCAGAAGGCAGAGGTAGACTGTTGTTTGTGAAGCGTGGTTTAGGCGTTTAATGTATTGTGTGGGTAATAACAATGGGCGGCTCTTAGCAGAATCGGTGGTTCTTGCACTGGGAATGTTGTTAGGCTTATTTGCTGTAAGCAATCCCTGCTGTGTTAAAAAGGGAAATAAATATCCCAGTTTCATTTTAATAATATTTTTGCTAGGGAAGAGAGGATCATTTTTTTTGAGATACTAGCTTTTAAGCAGCCTGCCAAAGTTACTAGTAGCATCATTTGTTACACTGGCTTTAAAAACAAAACCCCCAGTTCCCATATTCAGTGTGTCTGTTCAGAACCCATTTTATTTTTAACGCTCAGTCATGCCTCTTTGCTGATCTTTTTGTGTTGCTGCTGTGTTGGCATTAGCTTTGCTATTTATGATTTCTGCATTTCCAAAACATGTTTTTTATTTCAGTGCAAAAATATATTTGACCTGTCCTAAAAAACTGGCTTATTTAAACTCAAATCCTTCTGTAGTTGTTTCTGCTTTTGTCTTACCAAATTTGGGTGGGTGACAAATCCAGTACGGGGAAGAGAGGAGGTTCCATCTCATTTCTATTCCATTAAAGGGGATGTCATCGTTCCTTCAATTTTGGGAAAATATCAAACAATTGTTCACCTTACTGATATAGTGACATCTATGTGCATTTCAGGTGAATATTTTGGAGCACATTCCTGTCCCCTTTTGTATATGCCTTCAGATTGTCCAGTTCCTCTCATATCTATGTTGGAGAATCCACATGGTGACCCAATTAAGCATCAAGGCCAGGATTCAAAGTTTGACTCTATGACTTGCTAGCTTATGTGTTCTGTCCTGCTTTGACTCTACATCGAGCTCTTTCTTTTTTCTTTAAAAGTCCCAACATTGCAGCATGCCTGCCTTGGCCTATTGCCTACCCATTGAGTCCCATTCTTCTCAAGATTAATTATAGAATGAAAATGCTAAGTGTTACCCTTCCTTGACATTGGTTGCCATTCCTAAAAAAGAGTACACATTCTTATTTATTCCATATGCTCTCACATGCCAAGATAAGTGTTAGGTTAGTGGTTCTCAATCATGGGTTATTTTGCCATTGATTGTCACAACTGAGCTGGGAAGAAGAGTGCTGGCATGTAGTAGGTACAGAACAAGAATGCTACTGAACATTCTATAAGACATAGGACAGCCCTGCAACAACAAAGAATTATCCAGTGCAAAATGTCACTGAGGACATTTTAGTGCTGAGGTTGAGAAACCCTGTGCTAGGCCCTGAATGTATAAAGTTGTACAAAACATAAGATGTGTTTTCAAATGAAGTGAAAATATTTTACAGGTGCTGTAGCAAAAGACAATACTGGTTAGGATAGAGAGGACATAAAATGAGTTCTACCAGGACTGGAGTAGAGAGAGCTGTCAGAAATTTTCCATTGCAGAGACAAAGCTTTATTTGAGACATGAAAAATTACTTGGAACTTTTCTTGGTATATAGGAAAGAGGTAAGTAGTACATTCTAAGTTAAAGAATAAATGAAGCAAAAGCTGGAAGGTGGAAACAGCACATCAAGTTTAGAGAAGAAGGTAGGGCAGAGGCATGCCACAAGTGACTGTCAGAAATTCTATTATGGAGGGCTTCATATACAATGCTAAAGCATTTGCACATTTTTTCTTAGAAAGATTATTTAACCCAATGTGGAGAGAGATATCTGGATTGAACATTTGAAGATTGGAGCCATGAAGATAGTTAGGAACTAGGGTAAGGGAACTCTAAAAGACCAAAGACCAAACCCCCTTCAGCAGGTGGGGGATTGGGGCATTGAGATTTGAATGCAAACATTAATGTCAATACATCTATATTCACTGCCTAGGGAAAGTGAGACACTTGAGTGATACAATTTAACACATAACTTGATAATTTCATAAATTACATAAATTTTGATTGAAGCCTGTTATAGATAAGACATTGTGAGAGGCACTATAAAGGATTAATGATTTAAGTGCCTCTCACAATGTCTTTGAAACTCCGGTGCTATCCATGGCCTGAACCCTACTGAGCCTGCCATTTCCTTGGAACATTATAATTTTCTTAATGATTGTGGTATCTTATCCTACTTTTGGTGACCAGCTCTATGCCAGTTCGCAGTTTTCTTACTGTTTTTCATCTTGGGTGATAAGAAATCATTCATCTTTGGGTTAGAGTCATAAAATGCAAAAATAATAAGAAATGTTAATTTTGCAGCAGCAAGGATATTTATACAAAGAGAGAGAGAGTTGGGTAGGCACTACAGAAATTCAGGCAGGAGGTAATAAGGGCATGAACTGAAGCAGCATCCAGGGAAGAAAAAGATAGAAAGGAACACCTAGGAAAGAGAGTGGCACATAGAACACACTTATTGCCTAATTAATAAAAAGAAATGAAAGAGTTGTTGAGGCATGACTTGGTAGTAAGGTACAAGGGGTGGTGAGGTAGAAATCACAAGTGACTTTACATTCCATAGTTGGGTGACCAGAAGAAGAGTGATGTGGTCATTCAACTCCACTAAATCAGGGACACCTATTTCAGAAAAAACAAATTGAAAACCATGTAAGAAGTAGGCAGAATTTTGGACTGAAACACTCTCTGCTCAAGTAAAATGGTAAACCAGATAATTTGGATTGGGACGTGTTGAACTTAAAGGTAAAGTTGTTTTGAAAAAATGTGGAGGAATGTGGATCCTTATGTGAGAGGAAATACACATGTTGATTTGGGAATCACAAGTTCTAGTGGATAGTTAAAAATCACTGGAGTAGCAGAGAAGGTGTATAAAGAGAAAATAAAAGGTTTGAAGGCAAAATCTTGGGGCATGTGTACTTTTAGGTATGTATATGATAGAAAGACCCCTGTTTGGGGTCAGTGGCAGTGGTAAGGACAGCTGGTTGAGAACAGGGGAGAGGGGAATTAAAAAGAAACATTTAATCTAAGTAAAAAAACAATGCATTTGCTAAGCAAACTCAGTTTCATGACAAGTTCCTTAGATGTCTCCTCTCCCTGCAACTAGAGTACTTCTTCAAAGCCTTTCTGATACAGAAATTCGGTAGTCATCACTGGCTGGCTTCCTAAATCCCCAAATCTTTTATTATTATGTTAAACAACACATAATTTCCATTTTACTCCAAAAATAGTTGAATATTTGAATTTTTATGGTTCAGCCAAATACTGAAGTGGATTTCCAATGTGAAATATGACTAGAGGACCCTCCAGGCAAGTAAACTTGCTTGGTTCTTAAACTTCAACCACGTCTTCAACCCAGAAAAACTGGACTAGACCATTTGTGGGTTTTAAGAACTGCCTTTTCACGTGAAGAGAAAGCACTGCCTTGGCTCTTGTGGGTCTCTAGCTGGTTTTGTTCACTGCTGCCCACCCCACACCTTCCTAAATATCAAGACTCCATTCTTTTTGTCCTGAGTTTTCAGATGGTCATGTCCTAGTGGTACATGTAAAGAATAGTGGGGCCAGTACTGGATAAATCAGATGGGAACCCACCATATTCTCTGGATATAAACAAGCATGGATCCAGCTATGCCATCTCTGGCAAGTAATTGTTTGGAAGTAAAGGGAAATCCTTTTCAGAAATAATAGAAAGTATAGCCAGCCTGATACCTGGGTGATCACAGAGGCTGAATGATCAGCTATGTTGACCTAGTTCCTAGGCAGCTTCTAGATGCTGAAACAGCATCCTTCAGGAAGTTGCGATTTTGCCTACAGGTCATGGTTGTGAAATAGACATCAATACAAGGCTGCCTGTTTTCCTAGACATACCCAACAGCTCTCTCTCTCTCTCTCTCTCTCTCTCTCTCTTTCTCTCTCTCTCTCTCCTCCTTTCCTGAGCCAGGTAGAATATCTTTGTAGTTTGGCAGGGATGTTCCTTTTCCTCCCAGTTTTGGCCAAGATAGTTAGTAGATATCCCAATCCTTTCTCTTCTGCCTTTTCCACAATACCTCACCATTTCCCTGGTTCATTTGCAACAGATCTTGTTGAGCCTTTACAAACAACCAAAGTTAATCAACCAAGAAATAGCTTTTCTTCTCCTTGAAGGGAAGGTGCACTTAACTTTAAGCTTAAACTTCTGCAGCCAAAAAACAAACAAAAAAAGAAAAGAAAAGAAGGAAAGAAATGTTAAATTCCCATATCAAAACAATCTTGAACTCTCATAACTTAGCACAATAGGTTGTTCTAAAAATGGTTAATGATGGTAACTTGTCTTCATACTCTATGAAAAAAGAGTGTCTTAGTTTGCCAGGGCTGCTGTGACAAATATGATACACTATTGGCTTAAGCAACAAGAATTTATCATCTCATGGTTTTGTAGGCTAGAAGTCCAAAATCAAGGTCTTGACAGGCTATTCTTTCTCCCACACTCTGTAGCATCCTGGCACTGGTTTGCTGCAATCTGTGGTGTTCCTTGGCTTGCCTCGGTCACATGGCAATGGCTCTCTCTCTCTGACTGTTCCTTCAGTTTCCATCTCACTTTTGGCTCTGTTCAAATTTCCTCTCTTTATAAGGCCTCCAGTCATATGGATTAAGGCCCACCCAGATTCAATTTGGCCTCACCTAAAAAGGACCATGGAAGAGCCTATTCACAAATGAGTCCCCACCTTAACTAATAAAAACATATTCAAAGGTCTATTTGCAAATGGGTTTATATCCACAGGAATGCAGATTAAAACTAGAGCATGTCTTATGTGGGTACACGAGTCAGTCCTCAACAGAAGGTGTGATTTGAGATAGGTTTTCTTGCATAAGAGCTATATTGATAGAAATGTTTTCTATGAAGGTTTACTAAATTGGGTGAAGAAACAAGGAAAATGTAATTTTCCTTGTGGTAATATACGTTTGTCATATAAAGTTTGTAAAGACTCTGATCCACTTATTGAAGGGCATTCTCATTCTTCTCACTTCTTTTTGTCTGATAGACCACTAGACGATGTCTTCTAGAATAAATGGAAATTTTCAAAATTATAGTACTTAAAAAATTGCTGGGTATTTTTGCAGCAAAACTGACAAAACATGAAGTCATTGTATAAGCACTAATTCTCTAAGGAAATGTTCAGTTCCTGGGGATTTGGGCTACAAGGGCTGAGAGGCAAATCATTTCCATCTATGACCTAAATTTAAATGCACCTACATCATGTGTTTCCTTATAGACAGGAAAGAAAGAATGGCATTTTATTTCTAGCGAGTTATCTGAAAGAAATGGCAGGATTTCTATGGAGAGAGATAATGTCTGATCTCTAAATTATGAAAAATGGAGATTTAAGCAGTTCAGCAGCACTGCTAGTTGCCTAGGGGCTAAGGAGAATAGATAGCTGGTTTTGTTAGAAAGGCAGATGGCCCCATGACTTGCCATTCCCCTTCTGACTCACTTTTTCCTCTATATCACATACAAACATGCTACCAGGCCACTTGTGTGGTTCTCTCAGCTAGGCGGTAGGTTTTAGTGCATTTTGTGGGAAGTCAGATATGCAGTGTTCATTATTACTAAGAGAAACTATTGATTCTGACCCATCCAGAACAATCGTGCAGTAACTGGCTGGCTTCAGAGCGGGTGGTAGTTCACTGCAGGAACCTTCCTGGAACTGCTCACAAACTGGCATGGGTCTTTTTTTCCCTCCACCTTGTCTCTTGGTTCAGTCAGTGGGGCCACACTGTGAGGCATTACCAAATATTTTCTCCATGATTGAAATTTACAGTCCCTTTTCTTAACATCATTTCTAGTTTCCTCTTGATCCTTAAATATATCACTTTCTAGAAGGAAGAGAGGAAAAGAGGGAGTTCAAGATGTCAAGGCTTTGGCCAGGGAAGGGAGACGAGAGGAATAGACATCACCACACCAGGAACTCAAAATTCTCCACCTAGCACAATACAGTTGCTTGCTGAAACCCCAATCAAATATCATATAGCTGAAACAGGCCATAGAAATCCAATAGTAAGGTTTGATTATATTATTGTGAATCAGATATTTTTGAAGGGAGGGGAGGAAGACTTGTGATCAACTGCTTACTCATTTTTCAAGAAAAATATTTGTTTTTTGTTTTTTTTTTTAAGCAAGAAGGTGGCTTTTTCACCCTAACATTCATATTTTCTCATGGGTGGATGAAATCCAAAAACTGACCATGATCCTTTGAGTTTATAAAAGGACCTTCCTGAAGGACAACTAAATAATCCTTTTGGAGCTCAAGAAACTAGTAAATTATAGAATATTTTGCTGTAAAAGTCAGCTTTTATCAAGTGAAATGAAGTTGTGTAAGTGGAAGATGACCCCTCTTGAGGGCAGATCTGGTTGATCCACTCGGCTTGTGACATAGTCATCAAGCAATTGCTCTCTAGCAATGCCTCAGACAAGGCTCTATTTTGGCACACATCCCTTTGGAACCTCTAGACTGTCCTCCTGTGTATGAAGTTGAGTGATCTCAGAGCTAAATTTTCACCCTAAGATGAAACAGACATTTTAGGTTTACCCACATACTCCCATGATTTCTGGCTTCTCTTGTCTTAAAATTTTCTTCTTCAAATGAAATGGTGTTTGTGCTCACATGCATATGTGTATGTGTGCATATGCATGTGTGTGTTAGAGAAGCGAGAGGAGGTAACTGGGGAAGGTAGTTCCTTTTTCTGCTTCCAGGGTGTTGATAGTGACTTGTTATTCATTACTGAATAGTGCGGTTTATTAGGAAGATTTTGAAAAACAAAATAGTCCATATAAAGTTGAGCAAAATGAGGAAACCAAAGAGCTTAGGAACCTTGCCTAGTGTTGCCTCTTGTTCATAGCAGAGCCACTAAGAGAACAGCAGTCTGTTTCCTCTCAGGACAATGATTTTTTTTAAACTGTAGTATCCTACCTAGATAAAGGCAAGGAAAATGAGAGCTGGCTCCACTACTGTGAATGAAATGATCTCAGACAAAACACTTAGCTTCTCTGAGCTTGCGTTTCCATCTGCAAGAGGGAAATCATAATAACTATCCTAGTGATCTCTTGGCACTATTGTGAAGATCAAATGAGATGATGTGAGGGAAAGCTTTTTTGAAGAGTTTAAAACACTGCATATTAGAATCTGTTGCCTCAATTACACCCTCTTGTAGTCTGTATTTAGGGGGATAGAGTTTGAGCTTTTGAAACAGAAACCTTGACAAGGTGTGTAAGAAACATCAATGTTGAATGTTTTGGTCCAATTAATATTTCAGGGTTTGTGTGTGTGTGTGTGTGTGTGTGGGGGTGATATATCAGTCCAGCCTTGCTGTAATATAAAGATAGGAAGTTAGTCACTGAAAGGTAAAAGTTACTTTAAAAAATAGAGTGAGGGAAACACAGGCCTCGGTTCTTTCTTGGCTAGATAGGCTGCGGTCTCTCCAGCCTGTGGGTTTGCTTGAAGCTATAGCTCCTGATAATGTCTACCAGGGCAGCAGAAGCCAAATGTGAGACAGATACCACCAGGTTCCAGATGTGCCATGCTACTCACAAGTGCCAAAGGGCAAGTGTTTAGAACCAGGAAAAGGATTTGAAAATCTTTTAATTTACTCAGTTTCACCTCAAACATTCCAAAGAACATGAACTTTTCTACCTGCATATAGACCCAAAATCTAGCAGCAGGTTCTAGTCTTCAACTCTAAGTCAATATGCTATTCCCAGGTTCAGGCTGACTAAAAGAGTAAAGAAAAACAGGTGGAGGAGAAAGCAATATTTCAAGCAAACAACTGCCTTATCTTTTGCAACTATCTCGTATGAAAATCTTGTGATATATGGTATTTGTTTACATTTAAACAAGCAGCATGACATTCCATCTCTGAAATGCTTTGGTGATGAATAATAAAAGGGCAGGGATGAGAAGACCAGTGAAACTCTTTTGTGACAATCAAACGAAGTAGCAAATATTCCCAGATATCAGTTCCCTTGGAAAGTCTCAAATTTGGAAGATTATTTATTTGGGGGATGAATACTATTAGAAATAAATAGTCTTGGGAAGACAGTAGAGGGAGAATGAATACTATTAAAAAGAGATAGAGTCAGGAGAACAATATTGCAATGTTTTCCCCTAAATTTAGGCTACCGAATTTGAATATTAGCAGAGAACAGAAAAGAAGAAGGCATGCAGAAAGCAAGCGTTAAGGCTAATACCCTGATACGTTCGCTATAAGAAAGCACCAGCTACATGCCATAAGATCTAATTACCAAGAATTGCCTTTCCTGCCCCACAGCAATCATTTTGATGACAGGCTTCTCTGCACTGTATAACAAAATGGGGAACCTGTGCTGTATAAACTGCCTCACTGCTTCCTTTCCTTCCTCTGCTATCAACCTCCCCATCTCATTTATTTTCCACACATTAATGGTAGCAGTCACCTTGAGCCGGTGATGCAGAGTAATTTTCACAGAAACCTTGATCAGAAACCATAAATCAGCCTGATGTGCTTTTATGGTCTAATAACATTCTGGTTGCTCCTACAGGCCTGTATGTAAAACTGCACTGCAGTGAGTCCTTTGGATTTCTCCCCCCTTTAGAACAGTGTATGCTCTCTGTCTCTCTCCCCCTCTCTCTCGATCTTTCTTCACCCAACACCCCTTTTCTCCCTCCTTTCTGCTCCCTCTCCCTCAGTCTCTCTCCTCCCCTCAATCTCCTCTCTCACTCTCAATCTTTCTCCCCCCAGTCTCTTTCTCGCCCTCTCTCTCTCAATTGCTCGATCGCTCAATCTCCCTTTCTCTCTCCCCCTCCCTGCTCCCTTTTCTGCTCTCTCGCTTCCTCTCTGTGCATGGTATTTATAGACATGCACACACGGCTGCGCACTCACGTCACAGGGACACAATTCATTTTCCGCACACCACACTCACATGGCACTATGTATATGTCGTCTTGGTGGCAGGGGAGGCATGCTCTTTCAGCAGGGTAAAAACGATGCATTCATTGGATTCTCAGTGGGATGCCTTAACAAATGAGCTGTCTCTGATCAAAAATAAAATGAAATAACTGTTTTAGGGGCCATGGGAGTCTGTTAAATGATTCCATTATTGGCTAATTTTCCCTGTTAGGACAATTGGATGCTGTGCTTGTGTAGACATTTGCCCCACTCCTCGGGGCTCACTGCGGCTTGGTTGACTTGAGGCTTAGTTGTATATGAGTCTTTGAAAGGTGGCCCATGGTGTGCATGGCCGCTGACCATCCGACGGCCTTGTGCTCCCACTCTACCCCATCAGAGACTAAAGTGATATGGGGTGGCAGGGGATTAGTAGAGTGTCAGGAAGTAGATCAGTGGGTCGGGGCAGGAGGAAGAGTGCAACCTGGGTGAACCTGGCAGGGGCGCAGTGAAAAAAGGAGTGGGGCTGCCAGCTTAAGGGGCACTGTTGAGAGAACGGGGTGCTGCTACTGTACTCATGTGGGATTAGAGGTAGAAATCTCAAGTGCATCTGAGTAACCATGCTTACCTTTCACCCCACCTGCCCTGACAATCTGAACAGATCCATGCACTTGTCCTCAGCTCTCCTTCCGGAACTAACAATAACAGTGAAACCAAACCAGAACAGACCCAATCCATACCTCCTGTGGATGTCAGTCAGACATTCCCCAGGTGTGCGTGCTGTCTGGAGCATGCAGCAATTTCTGTTTTAGGATGAAGAGGCTCTCGCATCCATGTATTCCACAGAATGGAAATTTCAGCAACAGAAGCCAGTGTCACTCCTGCGTTGTCACTGGGTGAAACAGTGGTAGAGATTAACAAAGACCATTTGATTCAGACTAGGAGACTATTTAGCTTTGCTTTGGAAGTGAGGAAATCTGGCAACATCCTCTGATTTTTCACAGCTAATGCGTTGAGTGATAATTATTCCCCAATAGACCTACATAAATTCTAACATTCTTAACTGGTGCTTCATGAATATACCAAGGGAAAGACAGTACCCTGGGGCATTAATCAAATTTGCCAAGATACTACTCCTTGCTTGGTTAAAAGATACAATTCCAATTATTTGTACATATATCTACTTTTATATGTCTATTAACATTGCCCGTTCACACACACTTGCATTTGGCATAATAACAGGGAAAGCATTTGTAAGGACACTCAACATGCCTATGCAGGGATAATTGCAGAGCATGGATCTCACCTTCATCTGTAGGGCTCTTTGTTTTCAACTGTAAATCATGATGTCCAATTCCTTCACCTCACACTTAATGGTGCTCAGGTTAGACAGCAGTGGCTATAGTCTCATTTGTTAAAATTCATTTACTGTAGAATTAAAAAATTTATTTTCACCACCAATATCTCAGGGAGCTGCAACCAGTCCTGTACCCCGAATCTCCACTAAAAGCTCAGTGAATTTTCAGAAACTGACAGGCAATTTCTCCTTTTGCAATAGCCTGAGCTTTTCAGGACTCTAGGAGCAAAGGCTAAATGTGAAAAGGAAATGCGGGTGAGCAAAACCCCATTCTCTCCACAGTGTCCACTGCCCTTCGATTCATCGACCAGCATTTGTTGTCTATTTAGGAGCTGTTTCTAAACCCTCTTAGCTGGAGGCAATGTACACCAGACCAGTGGGGTGGGAGCAATAAAGGAGAAATGCAGTAAAGAACAAATTCTTTTCAGATTAGCTGATTGGCAGTTGTGAATAATGCAGCTCTAGCACTAAAGCAAGAAAGAGCAGCCTCAACCTTGGCACTCATTATTTAGCTGTAAGCCTTTTTTTGCTAGGAACATTTTTCTCTTTCAAGTCTTAAACTATGTTAACTCCTTATGATCCAGCCATTCGTCCAAAAGGGCAAACGATAAAGACCCTTTGTGAAACCTCTAAGTTGTGGATGTGAAATAATCGCAAGCAAGTGGCATTCTCAAACATGATTCTCACCTGCACTGAAATTATTGAAGAAAAACATTTCACTCTGCATTAGAACTGACAGGCATTTTGAAAAGATGAATTTAAAGAAATTAAGCACACATATGGTTTATATGTATGGCTACATAAAGAACCCAAACCATTCAAAAGTGGGGAGAGAAAATATGAAATAGGTCATTAGTGATTCTAAAGATATCTCGATCTTGAAAGTCATGAGGATATAGTCAAACCCAATGACCTTTAGATCTTTTGACCTAGATCTGAAAGTAAATTATCAGATCACTTATAGGATGGGTTTGTTTCAAATTGCTGTAAAAATCTATACAACGTAAATTAGCTTTTCCCCTCAATTATTCCTATGATCTAACAATAATAAATTTATGTTCAATTGTGATATTTACTGAGACACAAGGAATTGGATATTTTCAAATCACTCATCCCTCCACATATTACTATTGATAGTTTCATTGAAATATTTATTTAGATTGTTTTAACCAAATTGTTCATTTTTCTCCCCCAGGCCCAATGAGTACATTACATTTAAAAAATATTGCTGCTAGGGGAGCAGATGTAGCTCATTGGTGAGCACCTACTTCCCATGTACGAGGTCCTGGGTTCAATCCCTGGTACCTCCTAAAATAAATTATTGCTGCTTTTTTTCTTACTACAAAATCAATAAATGTTTTGATTTATTGACTGAAGGACTAAATCATAATTTGTCTAAAAGAAAATTTCAGATTCTGTGATTGTTAAAAAGAAGTGATTTCCTGATTTTGATGCTATTAGTTGTAGTGTTAGAGGAAGGATTGATGGTTCCTTAAAGGCAATACCTCCCGCACTGTTTATTTCTTTCTTGCATCCTAAATTGTGAGCCCTTATGAGCAGAGATCCTATTTCAGTCATCTTCGCAATCACTTCAACCTTGTTTAGAGCCTGGCTCATATTTAGTGAGCATGATTTGCATAAATAGATACATAAAGAGTAGAATACAGGTAATTAATGGCTGGGACAATGTATTACCAATTTCTAATATATTCCAGTTATCTTAATTATATAATAAAATAACACATTTCCAGATACCATTTCACAAAGAGTAATTTGGGAAAAATATTAAACTTTTCCAAAACCATTTGCATACACTTTGACCAGGCTCTTGCCTAATATGGTTGCTAGGAATGTTTCTGTGAACTAATGTGCTAATATCAGAAAAGAGTATGCACTTATTATTTTTATTTTGTAGCTAAAGCCTAGGATATTTTATAAGACTCAATAGTCCATTAGTGAATAGTTACTGAGCCCTTATTAGCTTATAACTTACATTTCCCAAGTTATGAAGAATGACAGAGATGTGAGACAATTGACTCAAACTATTTTTTTTGTAAAGAGAACTAGAGGATCATCTGAGCCTTTAACCATTCCAGTTGGTGTCATACAGGTGCTTCCATTGCAAGCCTAGGCAGAGGTATGCGATTCTTGGCGCTCACTGGTGGCTTATGCACTGATACTCTCTAGGTTTAATAATGTCCTATCCACAATCCTCAACTCCAGTCTCCTGCTTGGACAAACAATTCCAAGGGCTAAACCCTTCCTCTACTTTCTTCTCTGAATTTTGGTAGTAACTTTTTCTTTTTCCCAATTGAAAAGTCAGGCTCTTACCTTTTTTTTTTTTTTAATGATATTCTACCCATTCTTGCTGGCTCATCTTAATGTCTCCCCAAGAAAGCCATTCCTGCCCCCTCACTTAAATCTCTGAAATCTCATTATGCACTTACAGCTCATGTGCATAGTCCTGTGAGCAGGCATGGTAGTTATCTCTTGTAATGTGGGTTGTCAATTTTCTCTTTTAGGTTTGTCTAAAATTGCACAGAAGTGGAGGTGAAGAATGGCTCAGGATATCATTCTTATGACTATTGATGAATGTGTTCTAACTCTGTGTGTTTACTGCTACCCTCAAAACCTAAAACTTTTTTCTTTATTACAATTAATTTATATTCATTTTATTTTTTTCCCTTTAGGCCTTCCTGAAATAAGACCCTTGGTTTTGCTCATCTTTTTTTTTTCTGGAGAATGTAGCCTGGAGTCTTGTACATGGTTGAGTTTCAATAAAGATTTCTCGAGTTTAAATAAATTGAATACAATCTGTATAGAAGATACAAGGTGGGACAAAGAAGACATCAGTTTTTCATTTACCAACTACGTACTAAGCACCCACTGTAGTGGTTAGATGGTTAAATGTACAGGAAAACATATAGTCTCCTCTCTCCCTCTAATGTAGGGTTGCAGACTGATAATTATGTGCAATTATAATTCATTATAAATATTAAGATGCTGGTTTAAACACAATCTATTATGGGAACACATAAAGGCACATATATTGGAAGGGTTTTTAATTTATTCTCCTCTTCTTCTTTCCAAACTATAGATGATTGAATCTTGGGAGAGGAAGGGGTGGAAGCAGCAGAAGGGGAAGAAAATTAGAAAGAAACAAAAGGAAAATAATAAGGGAAACACTAAAGGAGGACAAATGAAAGAAGATTGCTCTGGAGAAACTTGTGCACATTAAGTGCATACATGGTGGAGCAAACCCCAAGTTCTGAAAGAGGAACCTCAAAGTCAGATCTATGGAAAGCACTCTGGAAGGAAACTCTTCTCTGAAGTCAGAGAGTACCGGTGAGCCGAACAGGACTGCACTGTGATTTTGTATACCCTGGGGTCAATAGTTGCAGCAGTTGCTGTTAACAATTTCAAGTTATGCAATCCATGACTTGTAAAGAGTTGATATGGGATTAAAAAAAAAGAACTGCTACTTTCCAAATGCTTCCAAACCATCTGAAAAAAATTTTTTTCTCCTTCTTTGACTATCATCTTTTATTGTGGTGTTTTGTTTAGCTTGATTTCTATAGCAGCCACTGCAAATTTAGCTCCTTGCCAAATGCCTTGCATGTAGTGTCATTTAATAAATATTTTTTTGAAAAAATAAGAAAATGAATGTGAAGATGAGACATGCCAGCCTATTAAAAAAAGGGGGAGCAATACATTTTCTATCTCAGGACAGTTCAGGTTGTGGGATAAAGAAATTCTGCGTTCTTAATAATCTACCTAGCAGTCATTATTATCCCCGGCAAGTGGGCATGTGGCCATTTCTCAGGATGAATCAGGCACATTTTAGTAGTTAGTTCCAGCAGTTCAAAGTGGAATGGATTTATTTCAAGAGGCTCAAGAAGACCTCATTTTGAAGGCTCTAATAAAAAGTAAGGATGATAAAGAACATTTTTTTTTCCATGATAAGGAAAATTCTGCCTTTCAAGAGAGATATCATAATTTCTTCTAATTATAAGAAAAATGTTGCTGCCTTGAGTGCTCTTATTCATGTGTACAGCCAAAGGAATTTTCTGCATAAAAGAATAATTAGGTTCTCTCCTTTCATACTAAGAAAAAAATCAGCTATCTGTCTTTTCTTTTATACTTTTTTCACCCTCATATTCTTTGACCTCCTCTCTGCTGAATCCTTTCTATGTCATGGAAGGAAGATTTAGAGGGGCTTTGATTTCTCCAATTCCTTCGGCGACTTGTGGTGTTTGCTGTGCTGAATTTGGAAGAGCCTAATTTGAGAGCTCTGCTCATGTCGGGCTGTAAACTGATCAGATTTCATTTTATGTGTGAAGATCATTTCAGTCTGTGGATTTAAACATTTTATTGCCCTGAAATACATTCTACATGATGCACTGTAGATTTTTATTTAGGAAAGCTCTTGAACAACTTAGTTTTAGAGACAAATAATATTCTGGGAAGGTTCACGCTTTAAACCATTTGAATTGTAAGAAGGAGGCTGGGGATACTGATAGGTTAAGTCACGAGGTAGTTCTGAGATGGTGACTTTGGATCACATCTGGAGTTTCTGAAATATAAAGGAAGGTGTGTATAAGGAAGATAGCAGAGCACAATTAGGACTTTTCCTTGACCTGATTTTTGTGGTCCGTAATTCTCAATTGTGTTGATAATGTGCTGCAAGAGAAAAGATATGCAGCTGTAATGAAATAAAGTCAAACCGAAATGTCAAAGTAGAAAGAAGGACAGTCTCGAACTCAGAGTGAATTATAAAATTGTTTGAACCTTCTGAGATTAGAATGTATTAGGCTTATAAATGGAATAATATCATTGGGTTTAAAGTGGAAAGATGAATGATAAATATGGATGGGAAAGAAGTCTTAGGGATTGGGGTTTTCTAAGAAGGTTTAGTGGCCTTTTGACATAATAATGACAATAACCACCATTTGTTGAGTGCTAACTCTGGGACAGGCTCAGTTTTAAGGAACTTAAGAAGATTACCTCTACTTCATACAGAAGACCTGGAAAGTAGATAAAATGAGGGAGAGGTAAAGTGACTAATTGGTCATAAATCATATAGGCAGAAAGTGGTGTGGTCAGACCTTACACTCAGGCAGTTTTACATCAATATGCTCTCCAACCTGGCACTGAAAGAAAAACCTTATAGGGAAGTTTGATACTTAAGCTAGATACTAATATACAGATGAAGAAACAGGCTTACTTTGGGTGAATAGTTCTTTACAATAATAACTGCCTAAGTCCAGTTGTAGATTGGGTCACATCTAGTTCAATCACAAATTCTACCAAGCTGAACTGTACATATACACGGCAAAGGACGACTTTGAATCAGTTGTTGAATAGGGGAAGTTCCTCTACCCTTCCTTTCATAGTTGTACTATAAAATCTTTTATTCTTCCATTTCATTGATTTTTTTTCCATATTAATCTGTTACCTGTAGAGTTTCAGGGGCTGTTACGATTATATCAGGAGTAAATGGAATCACTTTATTCACAAAAGTTGCTATACCCACTTAGGCAGGAATGTAAATAGTCTTAATACATGTGCGTGTCATGTTTAGAGTTCAGGATAGCATGAGAGTTGAGAGCACGGAGCAGCTTAAGCTGCCACTTACTGTGTGTATGACATTGTGCAAGTTATTTAATCTCCCTGTGCCTCAGTACCTTCATATATAAAATGAGGGTGATGATAAAAATAATGCTCACCTTATAATCTTGTTGGGAGGATTAAATGAGTTAATATAAGTAAAGTGCTGAGAACTGAGGTGGTACCTAGTAAGTATGATATAACTGTGGGCTGAGTATTTCAGGAAAATTCTCTCACTGCAGCCTTAAACATACCCCTTCAAGGGGAATCATTTTATCTTTATTTTACATATTAGTAAATGAGTCTCAGAGAGATTAATTAACTTATCACTCAAGTTGGTCCTAAGCCAAGCTGGTATATGAACCCAGGATTGCGTCGTGTGTATTTGATTCTTTATATTCCCAGCTAAAGGGGATTTTTCCCTTTATAGTTTTTGTATATCCAATATTCATATATTAATTAATTAATATTTCAGATGTATAAGATATTTGGAGTCTTTGATCCTAGCCTTGTGGGAGAAGTTGTGTGCCGGCTTCCCCCAACTTTCACAGAGTCCCTTAACCTATAATCCACACATTTCCTACTGGGTGGTTAAGCACAGGCACCTGGATTTGAATCCAGTCTCTTCCATCTACTCTATGTACGACGTTGGGCATGCTATTTCACTTCCCCATGCCTTAGTTTCTTTATCTAAAGTGGGGATAGTGCCAGTGACCTTCAGCTTAGGATAGGATCATTCTGTACTTAAAGCACTTGGACCTGGCACTTAGTAAATGAAATATGTGCCTGTTATTATCATTCAAAAATTTCAGATTAGAATAATTTTAAGAAGCCTTGCCTGACTATGCTTAGACCTCATTAATAAAATAAAAAACAACCTAAAAAAAGTGGCTAATAACCTGAAAGACTTATAATCCTTATAAGGCTAAAATAAATATCTTATTTATATGATTCTTACATGGTTAAAACTTGTCATTCACTTAAGAGTCTGGAGTTTCTCTCTCCTACTACCAGAACTTAAAATGTCAAACAAAAGGCTAACACATTATCTTTTCAGAGGCCTTTTCTAGATATTCATCAAGTATATTTAAGAGGAATTTCAGAGGCTCTGCAGCTAACCAAAGAGGTGCTTATAAGTTGGGAGATGAGAAGGAGATGGGGAGATAGTGTATCTAAGGGAAATGTGCACCTTCTATCCATGGGGTTGCTTGGTAAAGATAAACATTGTCTTCTGGACTTGGCTACCTCCCTTATCTCCCTACCAGGATACTTTGCAGGCTCTCCAACCTCTACATGGATAAAACTTAACATGTGCCATGCTATTCCCTTTACTTCTTTTCCTGTTCACTAGTTCTAGCTCTATTTTTTGTAATTCCCCAGCTCTTTGACTAGCCTAACACCCTCCTTCTGCTGTTCAGGTCAGAACACAGGAATATTATCCTAATTTTTTCTTCCCCTCACCTACCACATCCAATCAGTGATCAAGTCTTCTCCTCTAATAAAGCTTGACTCTGTGCTGCCTGTCATCACTTCAGATTAGACTCTCATTATATCTCACATGAGTTATTGCAATTACCCCCATTATTATCCCCACCCCCAGTGTTGCTGTATTCTAAAGTATATCCAAGGTAAATTTTATATAGTTGAAACCCTAATATTTCAATAGCAAGATTCTTCCAATGTGGCTTTCCCTACCTACTTTTTCCTCCTAAATTTCTGGACCCACACTTGCTTCCTCTTCCTTCTCCCCCACAACTTCCCATCCCCAAACACATGCAACCTAGTGGTATGAAAATCATGGTGATTTCTCAAACGTGCCAATGCCTTTGCCTTTGTGCTGCAGCTGCTTCTGCCTGGAGCTTCCTCAGAATCCACATTTTCACTCATGCATGCTCACCTGCCCCACTCCTCCTGCTCAACTTTTTTTTTTTTTTTTAATTTTTATTTATTTATTATTTATTTATCACCCCCTTGCTGCTTGTCTTCCTTTGTTGCACCAGCTCACCGGCCCGCGTGGGCTCCTTCACCAGGAGGCCCTGGGGATCAAACCCGGGGGCTCCCATATGGTAAACAGGCTTCCCCTATTCATCTTTCAAAACTCAGCATGCTATAACCAACCTCTTTCAGGAAGATTTTCCCCGATCCCCTCAGCCTAGATTGGGTACATATCTGCTAAGTCCACAGCCCTCCTCACTCTGCATGGTAATGATGTATATTTTACTAGCATCTCTTGAGGCTGCCAGCTTCTGAAAGTCAGATATTAGATTCTTCTTTTTTATATTCATAGGGTTAAGCTCAGTGCCTTTCAGCAAGTAATTGCTCAATAAATATTTGTAGACTAATTGTGAACCACAGTAATAAATAATATAATCATCCTGAGTCTTTTTGCAAGTGGACTTTTTCTAGGCAACTCAATTAAATACCAATAAATGTAGACGTTTCCTCACAAGTTTGGAATGACTAACGTGTCCACATACTCTTATCAAAAATAAAAGTTTGTGAATATCTCCTATGAGTAAAGCATAAGTGCCTGAAATAATATTTTATATTTTTAAAGAACTTTCTAGTTTTCAAAGTGCTGTCACATGCATTATCTTTGAGGTTCATGACACCTGTGAAGTAAATAACACAGGTATTATCATTCTCATTTTACAAATGAGAAAACTGAAGCTCAAAAAGAGAACTGGCTTACATAAAATCACTCACAAAAGTAAGGTAATTTGAAACCCATTTTAGTACGCTAAAAATAAAAACATTTAAGCATTTACTACATGCAGTGGTTATTTCCACCATATCACACTGCTCTCACATTACTTACAAGCAAGCTGGAGAAAATACAGAAAGAAGTAAAATGTATTAACTTATAGAGAAGTGCCAGGAACTTCATGTGCATATTTTCATTCAGTCCACAAAATAGCCCTGCTAGGTAGGAATTATTTATCCATTTTAGAACTATGGAAAACGAGGGTTAGAGAAAATAACTTGTCAAAGATAAGAGTTATTAAGTGGTAGAGTCAAATTTTGAACCCAGATATATCTGACTCCACAGTTCAAAATATGCTCAATATCAAAAGAGGTGCCTCACGGACCTTAAGTCTAGCCTGCACTGGTGAGGCTGATATGGTGCCCCAGAGGGACCTTATACTCGGACTTTCTGGGAAGAGCTTGGGAATAGCTTCATCCCAGGAGAAAATAACTGTATTAAAGCAGGATTCCGGACATTAACTTGTGGTAAAGGAGTAGTGACTAATCTTCTCATAAAAAGGGACTTGTTAGGGAAGGACTTGGAGACATTCTGGGCCCCAACCAAATGATTTTAGGATTCAGAGCAGGGCTTTCTTCCCAGCAGGGAAATGGAATGGGAGGCATGGGCTAGGACAGAAGATAAATCATATGGGGTAGGCACACGGAGAAGAGGAGTGGGGGAAGATACTGCTGATTTTCCTGAGTTGGACTCCTCTTTCTCTGCAGATCTCTTAAGGTTTCTTCTGTCTTTATTCTCTATGTATGAAATTATCAATGCTCATGACTCCACTGGTCCCCATCTCTATGTTGATGATGCCCAAATATCTATAGTTCAGACCTGTCTCCTGAGTTCTAGACTCCTCTAACTACTGCCTGCTGGAAAGCTCCCCCTTGATGCACTGTGGGCACCTAACTCTAACTATATACAAAGCAGAACTCATCATATAGCACTTTCCAGAAAACTCACTTATCATGTAATCTCCATTTTAATACAATGTATCACCATTTACCCATTTGCCAAGGCAAGAAACTTGACTGTCGTCCTTTATTTCTATATCTTGTTAAATCTCCTTCCCTTATCTAATCAATTCCTAAAACTTATTATTTTGCCTCTTTATCCCAAAACTGTCCCATAACCTCTAGACTAGGCGATTGTCTTTAGACTTAATCTCCACACCAGGTTCCACACTGAATTCAGACTTATTCCTACTATGCCCATTTGGTTATGTCATTCCCATGCTTAAAAACCTTCCATTTACCCCCTGTTGCTCTAAGGATGAAGTCTGGCCTCTTTAGCATGGAATACAAGGACCTTCCTCAATTGGCCATGGCCAACCTTTTTATCCTTACGGCTTACTTTCCAACCCTAAAGATTACCATACTGTCTGTTGCACCAGTGAACTAGTTTAAAGTCCTGAAAAGTCTTCTTTGATCCCTTTCTTCATCCCACCCAAATGGGGTTTGATAAGCATGCTCCATGCTCCTATTGCACCCTTTGTCCTGTTTACTTCTAACCAAGCACTTACCATATTTTATTGTAATTAAATTTTTTTCTACTCAGTGAATTGCAAACTCATTAAGAGGAGGAATGATGAGGTCTTCACTGTTGTTTTCCGAGCACCTCTTGAGGCAGTTAGTACATAAAAGGTGACCAAACAGTATTAGTTGAGTAAATGAAATGAGTCCTGGGGAGAACACACTAGCCTGAGGGTCATAGGTCGATTCCACACCAAGTGCCAGTAGGGGAATAATAAGCCTGTTGACACACATGGTTTTCATTGGCTCAAGACCTTAGAGAGACTGAAAATCTGTAGCCTGAAAATATTCATTACTAGCAGCTGGCTTATCTCTAGGAGAACTAACACAGAGACTTTTTCCCTTCCTGGGCTCTCATCTGTGCTGAATCTTATGGGCTTGCTTGAAATACCTTCCATTGGCTATCTGATACTTCACAAATGCCATTGATAATGATTTCATGGGCCGAGAATAAGGAAGGGATGGTGTTATCAGATAAAATGCAGTATGATTACAGATCTTGCAGTGTTTATTTTGTTTGGATACCTTTCATAATTCTTTAGTTTGGTTCCTAAATAGTGAATTAGAAGATTATTTATAAAATAAATTCATTTATCAAGAACAGATGTATATTTCTAGTTTATTAGTGGGCCACACATAAAAAAAAATCTGCTTCAGTAAGTATAAAAGCATCACAGAGAAAATCCACCCATTGGCACTGGGTAGAATCTGCGTTTCCTTTTTTTGCCACATAATCCCTTGGCTGTTCCTTTGATCAGCAGTGCAAATCCTAATTAAGGTTTCATCTGATAATTTGATTTCACGATAAAGATCTATTCTCAGTAAGGAGCTTTGCCTCCTTAAATTCCCGAGGTTAATGAAAATACCTAATCCAATGGATAAACAGGCATTGGGAAAGCAAATCATAAACTTTCATGTTTTCAGAAATACTGTGATTTAAGGGTTTTTGGAGGCTCTTACAACGAAGAAAGCTTGAGATGCAAATTTCACTGAGAGAGAAGAGAAAACTTCCTAAGTGGTAAAGGAAATTACGGAAATGACATTACTGTATTAAAAGTAGAGTACTTGCTAGTGCCATAAGTCTCACAGGTGTTGAGGTAGTTTCCCCCTGAAATGACAGGAGAGGACAAGAAGGTGAAGTTCAACCTCATAGACTTAGAATGGTGTCATAGATTCTAAGAGTGAAACTAAAATCTTGCTTCACATCCATTTTTATGTGGTCCCTGTTTCTGGGCAGACCCCGCAATTCTGCTTCAGATCAATGCCAAGTTCATCAAGAAAAGGTCACATTCTTTTATCAAGAAACCAGCAATGAACAAACCTGGGAAGTAAATCGATGGATTTTCCTTTTCAGAATCCTATTATTCTGGGAAAATTCCAAAAGACTTTTACAACATTCCCCAAGTGGCTAGAGCTAATAGCAGAGTTCAACGTATTAACATTCAGCAGGATCAATCCATATTTATTTCATGAAATTTAATTATATGCCAGAAGAAAAAGAACCAAGAGGGGCAAAAAAGAGATAATACTAATATAATGAGAAAATAGGAAAAAGAGAACAGTTTCATAGATAGCTGAGAGAGAAGAAAGAGAATAAAACAGAAGCTAAATTTAGATATGCCTATTACCAATTATTTTAAATACTGCTATGAAACATAGGAAATCACCTACTGAATTTAAGGAAAATCTATTCTGCTCATTTTTGTTTCATTAGAACATTAAAAAATGGTCTATCATAAAAAAATTAATATGTCTTTAAATAAATGTTTTGTTTAAAAAGATGCTTATCTTATACCATGTGATTATAACACACCATGAAGAAAAATGCATACAACACACATGCACAAACACATATTCAAAGTCCAGATATAAAGTAAACTCAGTATGCTTTTGTACTGCTTGATCCTGGAAGGTTGTTAATTCTTCTAATCCTTTCCCATAAGAATGCAGATTTATAAGGAAGAAAACATTTTGACCAGAGGAGCTGGGATATAGGATTTGGAATATAATTTCTATTTAGAATTATAGAAAGAACAGTATGATTGCAAAGTTGCTAGCAACTGCAAGCCCTCAGGTGCACTTTGTGAGAGAAGTTCGTGGCTTGAGGCTATTTCGAAGGGAATGCAAGTCATCCAATCATCAGTCATTAAGAATCTAATACTAATTGAGTCTCTTGTCAAAATGTACTGCTGAAAATCTCACTGCTTTCTTATTTAAAAGCAGTGGCTGTTTCCTAGCAAGGTGAAGGAGGAGGAGGATGGAGAAAATATGACATGATCAATTATGAAAAAGAATTTATTCTCCATTGTTAACACTTCATAAGCTGAAGAAATAGCCATGATTATGATCTCAAACTTGAAAACAAGGGCTGTATTTGTAGCTCTCTCTCTCTCTCTCTCTCTCTCTCTCTGTGTGTGTGTGTGTGTGTGTGTGTGTGTGTGTGTGTTGGGTGCAGAGGATATATACATATATACATTTCTGAGCCAAGCATTTAGGGTTCTATCTTTTGGGGAAAGAAAGCCACAACAATTTTCATTCAACATAACACATCCAGGACTTTAACTTACCCTCTTTTAAAAAGCAGTTTTATGTTTCTTCTTTATCAGAAACAGCCCAGGGTCCATCTAAATCTAAATGGCTTAAATCATGTACAGTGGACTCTAAATAGAGTACATCGAAATGCAAAGTGGTTACAGGAATAGAGCAATTGGGTTGTATAATAGACCTTTCATTTTGACCCAGAAGTAAAAAAACTTCTTCATAAATAACTGTTCTGTGAGAGCCATCCTGCCCTCCAAAAAAAGCCTACTTTTGTATTTGCAAATTGAAGAACTTTTATAAAATCCAAATTACCCATAAAATTACTTTTGTGTGAGTATAAAAATTAATTAAAATAACAAATGCTCAGTGAGATTTTTTTGGACAAGGTATGCTGGTAGGGTGGGTTAGAAAGATGCAGTGTGGTGTCAATGACATCCATGCTGTAATGATACAAATATCTCTTATGACAAAGGCAAACCCTATTCCTTGTTACTGTAATAACTATCAAAATAAAAGGAAAGATAGCTTATTTATTACCAGATAGATAGATAGATAGATAGATAGGAGCATAAATGCATACACACATAGTAGCTGCATTATTGACAGGCAGTATGTTATAGTGGTTAAGGGCATAGACTTGAGCCAAAGAGCCTATTTTCTATTTTCTATGTGACCTTGGGCAAATTATTTAAACTTTCAGCATCTCAGTTTCCTTATTTGTAAAACAGGGAACATAATAGTATCTACCACACAAGAGTCTTACAATGCAAAAATGAGTGAATCTGTGTGAAATGCTTAATTCCATGGCTAGCACATGTAAGTGCTCTATGAATGTTTGTCAATATTAAAATTATAAATATTATAAATACCATACACATGTACATATATACATATCAGATACAAAGATACTTATAACAGCATCCCTGCTACCAGGTGGTTAAATCTAGTTAGAAGAGAGATACTATACAGATAAAGATATCAAAGCAGGGAAATAAATCTAAATGAAAATAAGTGGCATTAACAATTGAGCATGGTAGGCAGAACTGTTGCATTTATCTCTGTACAATCCCAAAACACCATTAAAATGAGTGTAAAGAATTGTTTAAAAATTATTAGCCCAAAAGGACAGAGAGAAATTGAAGAGACAAGGTCCCTACAGAGGTGGAAACTAACAAGAAAGCCCAGCTTGTGTTGCAGAATCCCAGAAAAACTCCAGAATTGGGAGCACTATGGACCTGGGAAGGGAGAAGAACTGACTGAAAGCATGTAGAAAACCATTAGGAGCTCCAGTTCTCCACCCCAACTCTTGGAAACAGGTGACTATGCCTTCTCCTTATTTCCCCTTCACTGCAGGACACACATACACTCAAAAAGGCAAAAAAGAAAATGTTCATGCTGGAAAGATGGAACCAGGGAAGCTGCAGACTTGGCAGCATCAATCACACTATAGGGCAGATGTACAATTTTAACAAATGTACCACACTAATGCAAACTGAAAATGGGGATCAAGTAAGTCCATATAGGGAAGGATGGACTTCCTAGGCCCCTACACTCAACCCTACTTTCAACACCCAGAATCCTGCCCTCCCCCTCCCCTACCTAGGTTTAGGTATATCCATAGATAGGAGGCTCTAGGAATCCTCACTGATAAAATAGAATTGAAGATAATGCTGCTTAGAAGTCTTCCAATGACTAGTTGGCATGACTAGTTGGTGCAAAGACTTATGGACACACATAGAACTCCCTGTCAGCTTTTTTAGTGTCTCACCTTTAAATGTTTAAGATTCAGAACATAGTTAAAGAAAGCCTCTAGAATGTATGAGAGAAAAGACAACAAATAGACAACCATAATAAAGAAACTTGGATAAAATAAAGCCAGTGCAATTGTACAAATCATGGGACTGTATAACACAGGGAATCCAGTGGTGGAAGATGGCCCGTGGTTAACAGAACAAATAGGAAAATGCTCTCTCATAAATTATAACAAATATTTAATACTAATATAGGGTTTTAAAAATAGGGTGGGTTGGGGGAAAAAGACACCAAATGTAAGATATGGGCTATAGTGAGGAGTAATATTTTGAGGTTGTGCTTTCATAGTTTGTAACAAATGTTTCTCAACAATGCAAGGTGTTGGTGGTGGGATGATGTATGGAAGCCCTGTATAATGATATGCATGTTTGTTTTGTAAGTTCACAACTTTTACTATACACTTATTGTTTATCTATGTTCATGTATGAATGATATACTTCAATAAAATTTTATAAAAAATAAATCCAATGCAAGGAGTAGAGAAAACGTCAGTGAAAGCATAATGAATATTCTTAGAATTATAAGAAAAAGTATCTAATCTATGAAACAATAGTGTTTCTGTATAATTTGAGTCCATAGAGGACAAAGCAAAACAAAAATCAAAAGACAAGGCGAGTTTAAACTATAATGTAAATCCACACTTAGTGGCAATGCTCTGATATGTGTTCATCAATTGTAACAAATGTACCACACTAACAAAGGATGTTGTTAATGTGGGAAAGTGTGGGAAGGGTAGGGAGAGGGGCATATGGGAATCCCCTATATTTTTTATGTAACATTTATGTAATCTAAGTATCTTTAAAAAATAAAAAATTAAATAAATAAAAACTCAAAAAAAAAAAAAAAAGAGAAGGCAACTGTGGAGTCAGAATCTGGGAATTAGTAGTAAATTTATTCAGCTCATACTTCCTCCATGGATACTAAAATCACTGTTTTTTATACCAGAAAACTCACATTCTTCCCTTTATCCACACCCCATGCACAGAGACAAATAAATGAGGATGCAGAAATCTAAATTAAGATGTCTGACCTAAAGTTTCTATATAGCGAACAACAGTCTTACATCCAAAAAACAGGTATAAAAAGACATTTTAAATGATAGGAACATTAGAACTTCTTTCTTTGCAAATCACAGAAACCCACCTCTTAAGCAAAGGTGAGGATGCATTGGTAATTGAACAAGGAGGCATTACGTGGTACTAACATAGCAGCTCCTAGGAAATGGGCGGCAGGCCGAAAATCTTAGGTGCTTATGTCAATGTGCTTATGTCAATGACAAAATAGGAAGTATTCTGTTTAGGATGAAACCATGGCAATGTCAAAGTGAGAACCTTCAAATAGTAAGTGATTCAGGAGTCATTAAAAAGTAATAACTAACATGGCCATACTTATTGCTTAATTGATTTATACTTTTGTTAGGGGAAATGACTTTATTAGAGAAGTTGTAGGTTTTTGGATAAATCATACATAAAATACAGAGTTCTCATATACCATCCTATAATTAATACTTCGTGTTAGTGTGGTACATTTGTTAAAATTCATGAAAGAACATTTTTATAATTGTACTATTATTTATAGTTCATCATTTACAGTAGGGTACACTGTGTTGCAGTCTTTTTTAATTTATTTATTCTAGTAACAAATATACAACCTAAAATAAGGGAAATGACTTTAACCAATTATTTTTATATAAACTTAAATACAGAGATTTAACCACTCTTTTTATTATCAATAAAATGGAATAAGTACTTGCATTTGGAGTTAAAAAGACAAGGGGTTGAAATTTTGGATATAATCCCACCAGCAATTGTATTGAAAATAAAATGTGGCAAATTAGATATTATTTTAGACTGTTTAGTACATATCCTAAATGAGTAAAAATTTAATAAATTCAATAAATGCTGGGCCTTTATTTAATTAATGTGAGACTGAAATTTAGAGCTAGCAAAATTTCTGGGGTCTTCTGTTATGATGAACTCAAAAGCCTACAGTCTCACCTCTGTGACATTTCTACCAGAAATGCATAACCTAATCTAATCATTAGAGAACATCAAACGAATCCAAATTGAGGAAATTTTTATAAAATAACTGACCTGTACTCTCAAAACTTATCCATGTCAGTAAAGAAGAAATGAAGAACTGTTTCAGATTAAAGGAGGCTAAAGAGACATGGCAATGGCTGCAGTGTATAATCTGGGAGATTCTCTTGCTATCAAGGACACTATTGTGAAAATTGGCAAAATCTGAGAAAGAGCTGTGATAGTATTGTATTAATGTTCATTTTCTGGTTTTGATTAAATTTTTAAAAATTTGTTTTTATTTGATTAAATTTTATGGTGATAAGAGAATGTGTTCACCCTTAGGAAATATTTACTGAATATTTAGGAATAAAGGAACATCACGTCTGCAACATCTTCTCAAAAGGTTCAGAAAAACTATTATTCAGAAAAATTATTCTATTATTTTCTGAATATTTTCTGAGTAGTTATTCATAAAATTTGTTTTATTCAGAAAAATCATATGTAGAATGAGAGAAAGAAGAAAATACAGAGCAAAAATGGTAAAATGCTAACATTTGGGGACTCTGGGTGAAGAATAGACAAGAACTCATGTTATTTGTGGAAGGCAAAATAATGACTCCCAGTGATGCCTATGTCCTAATCCTAAAATGAATATGCTAGCTTACATGGCAAAGGGACTTTGCAGGTATGAGCAAGTTGAGGGTCTTGAGAAAGAGGAAGATTCGAGGTAGGCCCAATGTAATCACAAATGTCCTTAGATGTGGAGGAGGAACACAGTATGGTCAGAGTCAGAGAGAGATTGAAGATGCTATACTCCTGGCTTTCAAGATCGAAGAGGGAACCCTGAGTTAAAGGATGCAGGTGGCCTCTCGAAGCTGGAAAAGGCAAGGCAACAGATTCTCCCTTATAGCCAATAGAAGGACTGTAACCCTGCTGGCATCTTGATTTTTAGCCCTGTCGGACCCATTTTGGACTTCTGATCCTGTGAAATGTAGAGAATAAATTTGTGTTTTGTTAAGTCACTAAATTTGTGGTATTTTGCTGCAGAAGCAATAGGAAATGAATACGCCATTCTTGCAAGTTTTCCATATAACTGAAATTACCTCAAAATAAGTTAAAAAAAAAAGTTTCAGGGGTAAATTCATTGAAAATTAGAGTAATCATTCAGCTGCTTTGATCTAAATGTTGAGAGGGGGAATTTTAGTTAAAATCATAGGATAACCATAAAAACTAAAAAGTACTTATACCAGAATCTCAATAGGCTAACTCAACAAAAGTCTGTATTAACATGAGCCCTGAGCATGTTTAAAAACTATATTTAACTTATTTTAATAAAAGCCAGCATGCCAAATATTATATACAATGACTACTAGTGTTCTAATTAGCATATAAGAATTTATAATTATATTACACATTTTCTATTTCTTTCAAAAGAGAAATCAATTGAGATGAGGTTCCATTTTTGCTATTGCTCAATTCCTCCTCTCTCTTCTAACCAAAAATCACTATTACTTTGGACAAAAATCACTATTATTTATTCAAAGTTGTCTTCTTCAGGACCACTGAAAGAAGAGTAATCTTTCACTATCAGCCAAATAAGGGAGAGAAGATAGTCAAAATTTTACAGATGCATAGGTGAATACTAAAGAGGTGAATGGAGACAGGTTAAAATAATTCTTTCGATGTGTTAAAACTGTGTAATGACTCAGAAGTTGAGGATAAATTGGGCAGAGCTTCTTAAAAATGTTACCCTTGACCTGTGACTGGAAGTAGATGAAGAATGTGGCTTAGCATTTAATAAGATAGTAAATTAATGAGATTTATGTAGGTCTATGAAAAGGCTGAGAGGTGGCTAAAAGAACTGAGTTTAGGAGACGACAAGGTTTGCTGATTTTAGGGTTTTATAGGCATATATTAAAAGATGAAAGTAAATACACGGTGGGATTAATGCCAAAAGAGACTTAAAATTTAGGAGTTAAGATTGATGTGTAGAGGTCAAGGAGAATTTAATATCCTAAAGGGTATTTCAGCTTCTGAAATAATACTGAAGTGTCATTTGTGGCAAAAGTCTAGATGGTTTATTTGTCATTTTGCTGTTACTCGCCAGAGTCACAGCTAATTAGCAATTAATTAGAGGGGCTTGAAATGAAAGTACTTACCAAAGCGGGTCTGTGCTGAGTAGTAGGCGAGAGAAACAGGCTACAACTCCTTCCTCAACGTGCACCTAAGTTCCTTTGTGATCAAACCTGGATGGACTTCCAGCAGTGCCCGAGACCTCTGAAAATAACCTTGCCCCTAAAGAACAAATGTGAGGAGGAACATAGCAGCTTTCTATGGGATGTTCAAGCCTTTGTTGTTTTAGGCTAGACCCTTGATATTATTTAACATGTTTTATTGTGCATAATTAGATTCTAATTTCTGGAGAGAGAGACATTTATTTTCAGCACTGAATTGGTAATTCGAGTGAGGGTAGTTTTAAATCCAGCATGAGTGTTATTCATGGTGTATACTAACATACTTTAGAGGTAATTGTTTCTACTGCTTTTTAGGACACAGCTTGATGAATAAAATAAATTTGGAAAAGGAGAGACACAAAATGCAGAAATATAGACCATTAAAAAGCTTATATACCCACAACAAATACTTTAATTACATTGGATGAATGTAAATCATGAATGCCGAGCAGCTGGATGCTATGAAAATGTAAATGCAAACTAATCAGTGGAAGTAGAATAAAGCTGGAAGCTGTATAAATCAAAATATCCACTGGGGAAAAAATAGGGGCTGCCATCAGGCATTTTTACATAACCACATACTGGACATTCCAGCACATATATATATATACACATACATATAAGATAACAGCGAGATTTCGGATTAGACATCAATCTTAAAATGGCTCTGTGGATTCTTATTTCCATAATGAGCTTACTCGAAATATGTGCCTGATTTAATTTTTTGAAGCCACTAAGCCACCTTTGCTATTTTAATCATTTGGCTGGACCTGAAATTTAAAAACTGAGTTTTCCTAGTGGTGCTCTGAACAGTACATGAGGTGAACAAAGAAAGGAAGTGGGAGGGTTTCGGAATATTCTATACCCCATTAGCCTACCTATAGTAAATGTTAGTCATGAGGGTAATCTAAATAAATATGAAAGTTACCAAAATTCCAGTCAGTCTTCTGGTGCCACACAAATCTTCAGAATAGCTTTCATTTCTTCCAAAGTCAAGTGAGATCCTTTGCAGGAGCCCCTTCCCCAGACCATAGCATTTTAGTTTGAATCTTCACTCCACCAGCAGCACAAAAATCCATTTCCTTTACCTGTCTTCCTGTTGCAACCAAACTAGCCCTCTCCTCCTATCAGTTGCTCAGCCCCGGCTGAAATATATAACAAGGGAGAATGAATTCAAACAGCAAAACCTGTTAGATTTCTGCCTAACAACATTCAGCACAACAAGTATCTTTCTCTCCACATTTCTGCAAGTACTTACACTGCCTAGTGATTCCCAAACCTGCCTGGGGAACTTTTAAAACTAGATTCCTGGACCTCATCCATTAGAGGTTCTGTTATTAATTGGTCTGGGGTAGAGCCTAGGAATCAAACATATATTTTTTAAAACTCCCCATGTGATTCTAATGTGCACCAGAGCTGAGAGAAATGCTCTAGGTCTTGTGGCTTATGGCTATGCTTATGAAAAATGCCTGTTAGCTGAGCATTCCAGATGAGAAAAACTTCATCTTTATTCTAATTTACCTAAGAAATTCTCTCCTGTTCCCAGGCAAAAAAATCTCTATCTCTGCCCAAGAACTAATGCTGGATTTTCAGTTATGATTGTGGCAAACAAGCTTTGACTCCTACTCCTAAAATAAGTTCCTTTAGAAAAAAATGTTTTTGCCAAGCTTATCTGTAGCCCAGTACCTAGAGACCCAGGTATATATGCCCTTGATATCTAGCTATCACAAGTGATGGCCTACTAAATCTATTACACTACCTGCAGACACCTACTACCGTGGTAATTTTGAGAGTCTTACTTCCCCTGAACCTCTTTGTTCAAAAATGCTAGTAAGGATGTTAAGTTATAAGGATACCTTTCATCCATCCTTTCTTTCAGAGTCCTGACCATTAGGGTATCAAAGGTTTTATTAATAGCCAAACAAATGCCTAATAACTCTCTACATGCTATGCTGATAAATTTTGTTACAATGTGAAGCTTAGTCTTAAGCCTATTATAGAATTTTGTGCTTATTATTTTGAATCTAAGTGTCCATCTAACATTGGGATATTCAATGGCATGGACAACAAGTCTCTAGAAGGCAACCCCAGTACCGGTGCGCAAACTTAGGGGGACAGGAAATGGCATAATAGAAAACCTTGACAATGGCGTATAGTGCATGAAAAGATTGTTCAATATCCAAAAGGAAGTGATTTTGTTAAAGTAAGGAGAGCACTACTTATTAACTAAAGCCAGTCCTTCTGATTGCCAGATTCCCATTACTTTCTGATTGAGGGATCAAAGGGGACTTTTACCTAGATTAAATCATAGCACAGTTTGATTTATAGTTCTGTCAGTACAAAGAAACCTTAAAAAACAAACAAAGCTCCTTCCATCTAGAAGCACTTACTTTCTTTGGTTTACAGGATCTATACCATCTTGGCTTATATCCTTCCTTTCTGCATTAGGAAGAGTCATGGCCCAGATTCTACCAAAGAGGTTTCCAAGTGATGCTTGTAGGGCATCCCTACACCAGGGGTCAGCAAACGTTTTCTTAACGAGGCCAAATAGTAAATATTTTCTTTGATGCAGGTCATAAGGTCTCTATAGCAACTACTCAAATCTATAGTTTTAGAGTGAAAGCATCCATAGACAGTATGTAAAAGAAGGGTCATGACTGGATTTGGTCAATGCTCTGTAGTTTGTTGACCCCTGATATACACAGGATGGCTTTTTTGTTCATGAAATGTCTCCATTTTATGTCCTAATATTTACACAGCTGGCAGCAATATTTTACAGATGGACCCACCTCATAAATCCATATATTTCTGATTTGTTTACATTAGCAAACCTAGACATGCCAGGTATGTGCTGCTTAAAGCACACCATAGATTAGGATTCTCCATTAGTAAATACCACCAGGAAATCTGCTTAGTATATTTGCAAAGGTATTTGACCAGATCATTTCTTTCTTCTCCTTCCTCCTCCCCTTCCTCCTTCACCTTGCCCTTCATTTCTAAATTTCTCCTTCCCCAGGATGTCACCAGGATGGGAATGATGGAATACAGATTAGCATTTAACCCTTTACTTTCCATCCTGCTGTAAATAATGTGAACATTAGGACATGGGTTTTATTATTTTTTTAAACTTATGTGATGTTGGCTGAAGCTTTGTGGACAGGAAAGGCAAACTCATACCTGCAATATGTGTCAATTCCTTTCAAGATATATCACTGCCTTTTGCAGAGTGGAAGGGGTGTAATATAATCAACTTTTCAACAAGTTGCTGGTTGGTCTCCTTGAGTAATTGTGCCACATAGAGAGATCAGGGTCGGATTTTGTTGGCCGTTTACATATTCATCAACTGTAGCAGCTAAGTCATCTCAGTGGGAGCCCGTGCTGGTAGACCCATGGCAACTCCATTCATGTGACCAACTTGTCAGCACTAGAGTGGCCAATGGCAAAGGCTGGCTAACATCAACCAGCCAAGCCATTCTTCTGTCTTCTTGGCTATTTAGTGCCTCTTCCATGGTGGCGTTAAATTCTGTATCATGGAAAATTGATTCATTATTGATAAATTCTCCCTTACTCAACTTTGTTCTGCCTTTATTGATTTAGCAACCTCAGGATTCGGTCCCATTGTATTATTTTTTAGCTCCTGTTTATACTTATGCTTAGTCCTGCAACTTTTTCAGCATACAGTCCCTGTCTTAGCAGATCCGGTGCTATCATGTCTAGGTATTTTGTGGACATGATCCTAGTTATTGGTGTGGTGTCAAGAAGAGGAGATGGAGACAGATCCTGGGGGTGGAGAGTGAGGGTACATGTCGTCATTAAAGACAGAGTTTCCTGCATCATTTTCAAGCAAGAGAAGGAGAATGGTAGCTTTTAAGAGGGAGAATTGGGCTACTTCTGCAGCCCCAGTGTGTTCAGAGAAATCTGGAAAGTCAAGAGATAGGAATGCACTGACTAAATCTTCCTATCTCAAGTCCCAGGACCTCACTGCTTCCCAAAGTAATGTCTTGATTTTGGCATAGCAGACTTGCCAGCTCTGGGAGTTCACCCTTTTTTGGAGCTCTGCTACCTGTATAATTGATCCTACCCTGAGCCACAGATTATCTGCCCTCAGCTGTAGGAGATAAGTGTTTTCATAGACTGCTGAGGAGGCCCTCTGATTTTAACACTTTGCCTTGAATTGATGATTAATCACTCCCAGGCTTTCTTTGTTTTCTCCAATGCATAGATAGCATTCAGCAACAGCTATCTAATTTCATTGTCCTTATTATGATTACTTACTTTGAATAACCCAAATACTTGATATATTGCTCCTGCTAGTGCATTCCCTTCCACAAGTATACATTCTCAGTTCACCACTGGTTCAAGTTTTAACAATTGACTCAGTTTGGCATGCCAGAGACTATCAGATTGACCATCGATGATAGAGTCCTCTTTGCCAGCTGATTGGCAGGTGATCCAGCTGCAAACTTCTGTTTCTTTGGACCACTTTTGGACTTCATACTCTTCAATCAGGTTCCCCAGGAAATACTGATATGGAAAGTTGCATTCAGGGGGCTTATTGGGGAGTGCTTTTAGCAATAACACCTGTGAGGGAGGGACGGTCTCAGAGTTGGGAAGAGGGAGAAATTGAACTCAACACAGTTATACTAAGCCTCCATTGATCACACGGGGATCTCTGGTACTGGGCAGCTATTAATAGTTGTACCGTATTGTGGAAGAGGGCCAAGCCTTTGGTCTCTTACATCAACAGTAGTCCTTGGATGTGGACAGCTCCTGGGGAGAAATGTAACCTCAGGTAATTTTCCCTGTGAGTAAATTTCTTGGGTTGGGGAGGATTCAGATATGAGCAGTCAGCAGGCTCTAACCAGAAGTTAGTGGTTTAAGCTCCTTGATTCTGAATGTGGATCTGAGTTGTAAACCATCATATCCAATATAGACAGTGATGTTGGAAATGAATAGGAGGGGGTGGATTTCAGATTTATTTAAGAAGTAGAAACAAATGGGGCTTGGAGACTAGGTTTGAGGAATTAGGGAGAGGGAAGAGAATGACATGGCACTAGTATTTTTTTTTTTTTAATCTTAGGTGATCAATAGGAGACCATTCACCAAAAAGCAAACACAACAAGATTAGTAGGGTTTGGGGGGAAAGATAACAGTTAAATTTTGGATATTTAAGATTGATTACTCATGGAATATTTAATGGAAATGTCTAGAGGATATGTGGAAATAGAGACCTTGCAGTTGTGACAGATTGGAACTGAGGAATTGTGGCTATCAATGTAGAGAATATAATTTGTATAGGGCGTGCGCACGCGCACACACACACACACACACACACACACACGAAAAAAATAAAGGCCAAGAGTAGAATCTAAAACCTTTACAATGAAGATGAAGAAAGAGAAGAAAATGAAACTGTTCCAACTAAGATCACTGAAACCCACCTATTGACAGACCTAATGAATAGTTTAAAGTTCTCTTGGCACCTTTACTTCTTGACTGGTTAAATTGACTTATCACACTTGCCACCACTGAATGCATCCAGAGCTCCTTATAAAAGAGAAGCAGATGGTACATATTGGAGCTTGAGACCAGAAGATTAAATGATGTGAATTAGCTCTTTCTCTTTCTCTTTCCTTCCCTTCTATTCATGGACAATTCATTCCTAAAGGCATTAGGTAAAGCGAAGCATGTTAGGCCTCATTGCCTTGGGCAGGGAGAAGCTGTAGTGGACCCGAGGGCGGCACTGGAGTTTGATCAAGGTGAGGAGGACATTCACATAGGAGGGCTGCACAGTATGGGATGTCAGAGCCCAAGCAGGGTGACACAAGGGGCCTAGAGGGGCAATCTGACTTGGGGAGCCAGAAATCAAGCACAGTGAGGAAAACATTCATGTATGGGGATAGTCTGGCATGGAGTATTGGAGACCTAGTGGAGTCATAAAGGCATTCCTTCCATGGAAAATGGTTTTATTAATTATCAAATATACAATAATGCATGAGCACGTGTTAATCATATTTGACTTTCCATGTCACATTTGATACTATTTACAGTTGGCATTCTTGAGACATTTTCTCCCCTTGGCATCTAAGGCAGCTTTACTTCCCTATTTTTCTTCTACTTCCTTCATATCCTCTGAAGATTTCTCTTCCACATATCCCTCTTTAAATAATGATTTTCTTCTCAACCTTCTATTTTTAAAAAAATTCTATATATCCCCCTGACTGATTTTATCAACTACCACCTATATGCCTATAATTCCCAAATCACTACCAACCATAAATTAACTGTTCCCTGCATCTTGGAATAAAGGAGATATAAATAAATATAAAAGCCTACAGGTCAGACCTTTCTCTCTTGATTTCCAGACCTAGGTATCCCAAATAACTATTTCGAGAATCTTGTCGGTAGGATGCATCCAAGATTCTCAAACTCAACATTGTTACCCTGAAACTTGTATACCTTTATATTTGCTCTTTTATTCTGTTAGATGACAACAATTGCTAGCCAATCCCCAAAGCCAGAAACCAAGAGAATCATGGCTATGCCCTCTCCTTTCCTCTCAGTTAGTCACACACTAATGCCTTTTAATCCTTCTTTGCATATCTCTCTTGAACCTATTTTCTCTTCCCCATCTCTATTTCTACACTTCAGTGTGGACTCTTATCATTTCTTTCTGAGATTACTGCAAATTATCTCTTAGTCTCCAATCTTGTTTCCTCCAGTTCATTCTCCTTACTGCTGCTAGTGACCTTTTTAACTGAAAATATTATCATGCCATTCCCCTGCTTAAAACTCATTGATGGTTTCCATTAACTAAACAAACATCCAAACTTCCTGTCATTGCATGCAAGACTCTTTATAATTTCATCCTTGACTGCCTTTTCCTGATGGTCTTCCACTCAGCCCCAATAACATAGTGCACATTTGGATTTGAATGTGATGACTTGAAACAGGTTTGTACTGAGGTATGTCTGAGTTCTGCCAGGAGTTTTTAAAGATAATTAATTGTCTTCATTTGTCTGGAAGAAAATTTGCCCTTGAAACAAACATGAAAAGTGAGCAGAACGTTTATATCCTACAGTCAATGAGTTTCCGTAATAATCAGACTTGTATTCCGGGAGCCGGAGGCTGAAACACAGTACCATGACTGCAAACCTACCAATGTCTTGGAATTTAATTTCATTAACTTGATTCTATAGATAAGAAAGCAAAACTCTTTCAAATCATTTTTATAAAAGAAAATAGACAGTTACTTCTGCAGTAAAAAATTGTATATATAGTGGGAAGGAGTAGGAAGATAGGTTTTAGGAAACTCCCCGGTCTTTTTCATGGCCAAGATGGATTTTGAAATAAAAAATATCTCCTTTTGAATATTACCTCCTCCTCTTGGATGTGCTCTTGCTCTTAAATTCATGAAATAGTTAAAGTAAAAATGTAAATATATAAGCAAGCTACCTCTATGTCCTACAGGCAAAATAGATGATACTTTGGAAACTTGTAATAATTTCACACTACTAAAAATTAAATTAAAATTCTTGATCATTAGGTAATACTAGCAAAGTTTCAGTAAAAATGTTGGCAAGAAAATAACAATTCATTTCTGGGTCTTTGAGTTCATTTGCACGAGTGCATACCTAGATACTCCTCGGTGGATTGCGACTGACCACTTCTGCTTATTCATATAGAGTGAGGTCATAGGGAATTAGAATTTGAGTTTCTAAATGTACTTCCCATTAGTTTCATGACACATTTTCAAAAATTTTGAATCCCTTTTTATAAAATTACATGTACTCTCTTAAGTGGTGGGATATTAACATACTTGACAGCTACCTGATGGTCAGGACTTTAGGTTTATTTCTCTGTGTCCTTCACAGAACATATTACATTGCCTTGCGCATAGTAGATGCTCAATAAGTAATAAAAATTTGGGGATTCAGGTTTAATTATATTTCACTGCTGTTCCATAGAAGATATTTGACATTTGTAGTTTTTAGCTGTAAACCTAATCCTTCTATCATTGTATTTCTATTATTCCTTCACTGTGGCTGCAAAGAAAATTAACATTTTAGTATCTTTACAATTCCCTTTATATCCAATGTTGGAATTCACTGTGTTGCAAAAAAAGTTCTGGTACTCAGAAAAATAGCATTTCTATTTTATTGATAACTTGACAAGTAGCGTGAAATCAAAGAAATAGAACTAGGAAATGGTATTTGAAAAAGCCCACTCAAAGAAAATTTCTATTCAAACAAGCACCCAGATTACCTAAGCAAGGATAACAAAACAGTGCATACACTTACATAACAAGCTACAGATGATGATAATTGAGGACCAGCGGTTCAGGGGAATGTCTGTGACCATTCCGTGCCCATAGATATATCCACGGTACTGATTAGGCTTCGTGAACGACAGCCATTCTCCTTGTATCTTTTTTTTTAAAACCTTAATTATGCTCCTTCAACTTGCATTTTCACTGTATTTGACTAGACAATGACAATCTAAGCACATTTCCACAAAATGTGCAATTTCCATAGGAATTGAAAATGTACTTGAAAATTTAAAGTTCAGCTTCTTGCTGATCATTTGATACTTGATTTCCCACATGGACTTAAAGTATACCACTTGCTTGTGGAGCTGGGAATGAGTACACTGAGACCAAAATTCCTCTCATCATTATAAGAAAGTGCCCAGTTACTGGGAAAAATATCATTTAAAACTTTTACTTCTTTTGTTCTTTTATTAAAATGACCTCTATAAAAGTGAGTTTCCTTCTTAAGTTTTATGCTCTTTACTTTGAATGACTATGTGGAATTATTTAGGATTAACTTAAAACATAACAGGGTTTTAAAAAGAACATGGCTTATTAAGGTCATATATTAAAAAAATGGCATTTAGAAAACATATCCATTCTCAGTGAATTCTCTAGAATGGTTGTCTCAGAAAATATAGGTCTTTTCAGGGTTTTCTTGTAAATTGTTTTACCTATCAACACAACCATTTTCCTCTACCATAACATGACATCACCACTCTCTCTTCTGCCTCTCCTCTCCTTAGTAGCTGTATGAGTCAGGGTCTTCCAGAAAAACAGAACTGACAGGAGATATATGTGTGTTTGTATGTAAGCATGAACATGTATGCCATGTGCATGTATATATGTAAATATTAAGAGATTTATTATAGAAATTGGCTCACACAACTATGGAGATTAGAAAGTCCAAATTCCTTAGGGCAGGCTGCAAGTTGCAAATTCATATGAAGGCTATGTTGAATTCCCCAGGAGAAGCTGACTGAAGTAGAGATGGAAATTCTTCCTTCTGACTGCTGAAATCATCATTGCTCCCTTTAAGGCCTCCAAATGATTGGATAGGGAGAGTCCTCTCGTTGCTAAAGCAGTAACAATCAGTCCAGTGCTTACTTGACCAAACAACTGAACCAAGTTGATGTGAAATTAGCCCACACTAGCACATATCCAGTTTAGTATTAGGAACACCTATTAGCAAAAGAAATGTGTACACTACCTCAACAAAGGAAATCTAAGGTACTTATAGTCATTAGCTATAACACGAAATATGAAATGCAGTCACCAGAGGCAGAAAATACGCTGTAGCTTTCCACATGACAAGTTAATTCATTGATGTCCTAAGGTCCTTGGTTCCTTCTATAAGTTAGCTCCCTAACACGGCTCTAAGGAAAGCATTCACTTACTCAATAAGTATTTACTAAGAGTTTATTCTATATCAGGTAGCATTCATAGCAGTGGATAAGACAGACATGGAATGCACATTTGATTGAGAATGGTGGCTGGGAGGAAAGAGACAATTAACATGACCCATACAGATTGAGACACATTATATAAAAAAATAAACAGGGTGATGTGATAGAGGACGTTCCCGCTTTCTATTGCTTCACAACAAAACAATCCACACCTAACATGATAAACAACAGTAATCATTTATTTTGCTCCCTAATTGCCATTTGGTCAGGGCTCTTTAGAGATTGCTCATCCACATCCACATAGTGTCAGCTGAGATGGCTTGACTCACATGATGGCAAGTTGATACTGTCTGTGGGCTATCCCTCTCCGTGTGGACCTCTTCATGGAGCTGCTTTGGCTTCCTAAGAGCGAGGCAGCTGTGATGCACAAACACAGGTTCCAGGAGACAGAAAGAGGAAGCTGCCGGTCTCTTATAGGCTCGGCCTGAAACCGATCAAAACATTATTTACATCATATTCCGAAGGTTAAGCAGTCACAGAACCTGCCCAGATTCAAGAGAAAGTGCTTAGTCCCACATCTTGAAGGGAGCAGTGGGAAAGAATTTAGTTTAATCTTTAATCTGTCACAGAGGGTACCTTGAGGAAGTGGTCAGGAAGGACTCAGGAGTATTGGCATTAGACTGAGACCTGATGGGTGAGAAGGAGCCCGGGGAAAAGTCTCATTTAACATTCATTCAACATTAATTACTGAATACCTCTTGCTCACAACGTACTTTTTAATTTTAATTTTTATTTTTTTGAGGTACCTGGGACCTCATACGTGGGAAGCCAGCACTCAACCACTGAGACACACGGGCTTCCCTGAGTTGTTTTTTTTTGTTTGTTTATTTTGTTTGTTGCTTGTTTTTGTTTTTTTCAGGAGGCACCGGAAACCAAGCCTGGGACCTCCTATGCTAGGGATTTAGGATTTTATCCTGCTGGTTAATGAAGAACCACAGTAAGTTCTAGTTCTAGTTCTAGTATATCAGTGGGATCATCACAACAAATAGAATTATATCCAAGTGTTTAAAATGTCTGTTTTTCCATGTATATATGGAAATAAATATATATTTGAGTGCTCAGTTGAGACCATAGTCCCTGGAACCAAACTAACTGAGTTAAAATCCTGGAACCCTGACTTTCTCAGTAAAACTTTGGGCAAGTTACTCAACCTCTCTGTGTCTCCATGTCTTCCTCTATAAGTCAAGAATAATAGCCATTATTTTTATTGGTTTATTGTGAGGATTTAAGCGAATCATTATATGTGAAGCATGTAGATAGACTAGCACTTGGCACGTAGTAAACTCCCAGTGCCATTATTATTATCACACAGAGTCCTAGTTTCCCTTTGTGAGGCCCACTCACTTACCCCCCTCCTCTGAGTTAAGGCAAAGCTTGCTTTAGTACCTGCACTACTGAACCAGTCACTCCATGCTTCTAGAATTAAAATTTTCCATTGTAGAGTAAATTATAAATATAAATCAAATCATTTATCTATCTCTACCACATTTAACATAAACAAAGATATTGTTTTGCCCTTTAGAAAATCTGGGATGAATTATATTCTCCTAAACACCAAGTCAGTTCAAGCCAACTGGTAAATTAGACAAAAAAGTAGTCCCCCCAAAAGGTCTCTTTTTTTCCCTATTCTCAGACCCTGCCTTCTGAATCTTCTCCCTGAACCCAAGCCACAGCTGACCCTTTCCTGTCTTTCCTCCTCAGCAACCTTCCCCAGACTCCTTCATTCTTCCCACTTACACATATGCATTTCCCCTTCTTGCACCTATTTAAAGAAAATCTAACGATATCTTTAATTATAAAAGAAAAGATGCCCACCAGCCCTGTTGTCGGTTTCTAATTGCCAGCAAGTATTTTAACTTGAAGCCATTAGAGATGAGTCTTGAAAAGTAAACCTATCGGATAGGGAAGAGAGAACTGTTCTTTCTCAGTTGCCAAGTGGTACTTTGAATAAGAAGAAATCCTTTCTTATGAAAGAAAATTACCAACTTAAAAGAAAAAAAAAGAGGCATTAAAATCCATTTCCACCAAATCATTTCAAGCAAGCGCTAATCATGAGGTTGAACATGTGGCTAACTTGCTGGTCATCATTAGTGACCACAAAGGGTCATAAAAGAATCCATTTTGTTTTCTTACTAACCCCCTCCAGTATATGTTTGTTCTCAAGGGGGGGCGAGCTACACACCAGAGATGATATTCCAGGTTCCTGGCAAGCAGCAGGCCATTGGATCAAACTTCTCTTTTGAGAGCAGTGTTTTTTTGTTGTTGGGTTTTTTTGTTGTTGTCCTTTGTGTTGGCACGAGCATATGCATGCATGCAGTTTCTCAATCTCCAAGAGCCCAGTGCTTCTGACCCTTGTGGCAGCCAATTAGGATGTTGAACTAGTAGTGGACGGCTTTGTAGAGTGTACAGTGTATAATGGCCAGCAGGAGACAGACAGTGTTGGGAGAGGAAAAAGGCATCAAAAGCCAGTGCCATTAGTATGGAGATTCAAAACACTAAATTTAACCTCCCTTGTTTGAAATTAGAAGCTCAATGTGGTGTTATTATTTAACATTTATTAAATGCCAGCTGTGAAGTAGGCTCTGAAAAGAATATTAAGAAACTATAGTCTCTACCCAGTGTGTCAGCAATTTAAATAAGACAAACAAGACCACAAGCAAGGAGGGGAGGAGACTGGCTCACACCGACAGAAGGTAGTGGAAACGGATTCCCCTTTTCTCCCTATGGGCTTGGAGTTTTCAGACCGTTCTCCTCCCACCCTCCATCAGGTGCCTCTGTGGTATGTGCATGCACTCCAGTATCATTCCTTCTCTACCAGCCACCGTGAACAAGTGCTTCATGGCAAATGGAACTGTTCAATGCAGCCAGCTCTTGAAGTGCTGACATCAGCTTCCTAGGGAAGACATTCTATACTGATAAATGTCAGGACCTAAAAAACAAATTTAATTCCAGGCAAATTCAAATTTGACCTCTTCAGATAATGGCACAATACCCAACTTCATTGAAGAGTATGTGAATGGAGACTAATCATTAGCATGTGGGTGTTTACTTTAATAGTCTTTAAAAGAGTCAAAGGTAGTGCACTCCTTGCTCATCATTAGCCACTTTAGACATTTTTATTGTTGTTTATCTCTAGTTAAATCTCTGTCCCTGTTTGATTGGTTTGTTCGAATTTGAAGTATCTGCTCACACACAAACAACTCATTTATTTAATGCAAGGCAAATTGACTCCTCTTATTTATTATTTAGATCAACGAAAGGATATCCTATGTGCTCTTTGCTGAAGGGCACAAGGACAAAGTTTAAAACACTGGAGTCAGCAGCACCACAAAAATCCTATTTTTCAAAAACAATTCTCTCAAAATAGCTGCCTCTCAAGGATCACCAATTTGGTCACATGCTTTCCACACTGTGACCTGTAGACCTAAGGGGGTTCCCAGACTTGTCTGTGGATTCCTGATGGGACAGGGATGGCGGTGGAGGTGGGAACATTCTGGCTGTGCGGAAGGAGTTTAATTGATGTCCTACATCAAATTAGGACCTTCTGAGGCATGAAAAATTAATATAGAAAAGCATTACATCTAAAACAAACTAATAAAAAGGGTAGCCAACACTTGCTAAAAAAGGAAGAAGGGATAAGGTAGAGATTCTCTCGATACACAGGGTTTTTCCAGGAAAGTTATGATCATTTACCATACCTCATGCATGTAAGTCACACCTAGGAGTCAATAATCACCAACCCTGTAGGTGGCCTACTTTACACCTTATCTTTTCAGTTCCATGTCCCTCTCCAGTCACTCACATCCACAGCCACACTGTACCTCTTTTTCCTGATTTGAAATAGGATTTCATGGAGCCATTTCTTCTTTACCCACAACTGCTTCATCCTTGAAACCATGAGCTCACATGTCCTTCTAGGACCATTACCTTCTCTTCCTCCCAGCCCTTGCACTTCTTTATTCCCACTGTGATTATTTCTGAGCCTCATCAAGTTTTCCTTTGCCTCTTGCTTTTCCTCCAAAAAAACACCATGTCTGCAAAACTACTCACTCTCTGTGGATTTATTCCCCCAATGCATTTAAACGTACTTAAGTTTCTTTCATCTTAAAAACAAAACCAAACAAAAGCATGAAAAACAAATAACAACTCTGTCAGTCTTATGCCCTCCTCCCCAGGTGTTAACTACATTTTTCCCTCCCAGTCTGGTGTCTTGAAAGGGTCATCGACATGCAACATTTCTACCTTCTCACCTTTTTAACCCACTGCCATGGCTCCACTTGAAATGCTCTGGCCAAAGTCATTGTTATCCTTCTAGTGGCTAATCTAAAACGTCTCTACCTTATGATGATAGCTCTGCCAGTCTATTTGGCATGTTGTACTTAGCAGCCTTATCAGCATCCATGGAGGCAGTCAGAAGCCCCAAATAAAAGAAGACCTGACTATGTACACAGGGACCTCTGGAAGGTTCTCCCAGCTCTCTTCTGGACAGGGAGCCTTCTATAAACAGCCCATCCTGCTCACTCACTAGCACAGATTTCAGAACAGCTCTTTCCTACTGCCGTGCTGAGTCTGTGTAAGTCACAGCTTTCACATGAACCATGAAAACTTGTATGCCTTCATCCTTCTCAAAGCACTCTCCTCCCTTAGCCTCCATTGACATCTTTTAGTTTTGGTTTTCTTCAAATTTCTCTGGTTTTATTTTATTAGGGGTTTAAATTCTAAGAAGTAACGTGCAAAGAAAAACTTGCATATAGTAAAAAATTACCCTTGATAATCTCTGAATTTGCGAATGAAATGCACTCATTATGACAAAATGCTCATATAGAAGAGCCATGTAGGAATTGACACCTAATGAGAGAATAATAGATTCATGTTTTTCACCTCATGCTCAGTCAAGGCTCAGTCTACTTAGTGGAATCACCTACACTATTTATATATATATTTTTTGTCCTACCCCGATTTTATTTCCTTTTTTGCCAATATATAGAGTGGAATTTGATATTTTTATAATATTTTGAAACAATCTCAAACTTATGAGGAAGTTGCAAGTATAATACATAGAATGTTTTCCTGAATGATGTGAGAGTAAATTGTCCAAAAACCACCCCATCATCTCCTGCCACTTTATTGTGTGTTTCCTACAAACCCAGGCATCTGCTACATAACCACAAAAGGGCCATCAATATCAGGAAACTCTGTTAGCATGATGTTTTAGTCTCTGAAGGTACCACGATTTCCCCCAATGGTCAATTATATGTAGCTTCTTATCAGGAAAACTAAATTATAGCAGGAAACAGAGACCTACTGACCAGAAAATAATAATCATTACAATTCATTGTAGCTGGAGTCAAGGTTTAGGCAAGGAATGAAAACTGATTCTACGTGAACTAGTGAAAAATAAATTGGTCTAAATAAAAAAAATGTCAGAGCAATTCTAGGCTCTGACTTCACATAAATTTGCCATTTTTCTACTTTGCAGACACTATAGGACATTTTATTGGGCTTTAGTATATTTGTCCATTTTCTCAGATTTGAACATTTTAAGATTCTTATTCATCTTAGGATCATACCTGCTTTGTTTGTTTGGTTAACAATTCTTTTGAGTTTTAAAACTTTACCTTGACTTTAATGGATTGCTTTTAAAAAGCGGTTTTCTACAGAAAGCAATTTGCTGCCAGCGTCCCCATCCTCCCACCCCCCAAGTGACATTTGGCAATGTATGGAGACATTTTTGGTTGTCACAGCTAGTACAGGGATATTATTGGCATCTAGTGGTTAGAGACTGGAGATGATGCTACATGTCCTCTAATACATAGGACAGCCTTCCGCACAGTTATCTCAGCCACAGTGTCAGTAGTGGTGAGATTGAAAAAACTTGCTTTTAAAGCACATTGGTCCAAAGAGAAGATTTTCAACCTCAATTCAATATATTAATAACTTGAATACCTCTAGAGCAGGGGTTCTTAGCCATTTTTGTTCCACGGACCCCTTTGCCAGTCAGGTGAAAACCACGGACCCCTTCTCAGAATGCAGTGGCGGATAATTTTATGACACTCAACATCAGAGGTCAGAGAAAATAAAGAAAGTAAGTTGATTTTTTTCAATTCAAGCACACGGACTCCCTGAAATCTTTCCGTGGAACCCTGGTTAAGAACCCCTGCTCTAGAGTACAACTTTGTAATGCATTTCAAATAAATTTATCTGCCTTTTAAATTATTGTCATTTTAAAAAAATTTGTTCTAAGCTCAGGTTCTCTATAATTTGGTTTTTGTTTGTTTGTTTTGAGGAGGCACCAGGAACCGAACCTGGGACCTCCCATGTAGGAAGCAGGCTCTCAACCACTTGAGCCACATCTGCTCCCCTTCCATGTATCTTTGATCTATGTCAAAATATAGCATAGGCATTTGAATCAAGGATGAGGCCAGTCCTGAAAACTAGAATGTGCTTCTGTTGAGGAAGTTTCTAAATTTGTACATGCACAGGAGATAAAGGGATAGAACAGGTTTAAGTGTTGAGACGTTGCCACTCAGACTAATCAAGTCTCTCAAACCTTGTGCTTCCATAAAGACAAAGATCCCAAACACCTAGAACAAATATTTCCCCCATGGAATGGTTACCATTAGCAACAACATCTGTTGCTAGGCAAGTTCAGGGTCAGTTCTGGGAGTGAATGAGCAATCTCCAGTGATAAGTAGCATGGAAATAAATGATGTGCAGCTCACAAGGACCTGTGAAGCATGTTTCAGCAGTCACTGGTTAGTTACTGAATAGGTGAGGGGAATAGGTTTGTTCAGGGTCCCCACTTGATTATACTCACCCACACTTTTAAATCTGGGCTGACTTTGAGAAGATAAAAAATGCTGTTTTTACACAGAGGCTTTTGTTGGATGAAACTAAATTTGAGGGCTGAATTTTAAAAAAAGCAGTCATGAGAAACCAATTTTCATTTATCAGATTGCTAAGATGCATTTTTAAGAATATGACAAATCTTGGGAAGTCAGCATGAAAAAGAATATGAAACTTCATCTACAGCATTACTGTTCCTAAGGCAAACTGTAATTTAGATGATCAATAATAGCTCCCTTGGGGAAAAATAATGTTTAACAGCATTGGCCAAGCTGAGAGTAAGCCTGTATATGATACTATCTGTCCCCGTGGGTCTGATGGGGAAGTTAGTTTGAAATAGCATGATAGGCTGGCCCAGACTGCCAAGGGCCCAGCATCGCCTACCTGGCTTCACCCCCTGTACCCTTTGCACTCTCCCTGCTCCCAGTGAAACCTAGACTTGAGCAGAGTTTCAAAATTCTCAGGGCACACCATGTACTATCATATCTCCATGGTTTTGTACATATTGTTTCTTCTCTTATTTGGCTGGCCAACTTAATTTTTTCTTTAGAATACATTTTAGTTCCTTTAATAAAATCTGATTCCAAAGAATCATGGTGGCTTCTTCCATGAAGTGGCCTGTAACTATCACAGGTAGCAGAGTCACCCCTTCATTTATGTGCCAATATATTTACCTCTAGAGTAGCTACAATCATGATGCATTTGTTGAATACTCCAGAAAACTTCTAGTTTTAAATATTCTGATCCACTAGTCATGATTGTAAGTTCCACAACTATAAGCATCATTTTGTCTCTTTTGCATAACTCAGCCCCTCTAGGGCATAGCCTATATCCTTCCATCTTTGTAGCATCAGTGTCTCAAATATAATTGGAAATTGAGCTCTGGTTTAATGCACGCTTACTAGATATAGTAATGAATAGGTGAGTGTAGAATTATTTACAGATACTTTCATGTCTCTGAGATAGTTATCTTTCCAAAATATTTCACATATTGTATTTCTTTATGTACCACTCAAGGTGAGTACTAAGGGTTGAATAATTTGAACAGAGCTACTTTTTGTTGCACTGATAATGTCAGTTAGTGCCCATAGTGTTCCTCAATGTACTTAATGTTCTAGATAGGACAAAAGTACTAGGCAAATATGTGAGCTAGGTGAAGTGTGTCTTCAGTACCCCTCCAGTTTCATGTTTAGCATAAGTTTACTGCATATGCTCACCATTGACCCATATGTGATCAGCTTTCAGTTATTTAGATAATTAGTTATCTTTAATAGTACAATAAGCCCCCATGAGCCCACCACACAAAACAAAGGATAGGACCTTACAGTAACCTGCACGTGGCCATATAGTTCCCTCCAACCACCTGAAGGGACCCTCATCCTGAATCTTATGTTTATCATTCTGCTTGCTTTCCCTTTTACATAGCATTTTGTTTCTTTGCATATGTTTTCCTAAAAGTAGATTTGTTTTACTAGTTGTTTTCAATTTTGTATGAAGAGAATCATGTTTTGTTCTGTTACAGCTTTCATTCTTCTGGATTCTACTGATAGGCGTTTTTGTTGATTCCAGGTTCTTGTTATTGTGAACAGAGCTGCTATGAACATTTTGTGCATCTCTCTTGAGGTACATGGGAAAGATTTTCTTGTATACCTAGGAGTAGAATTGCTAGGTTCTAGGCTATGTGAATATTCAACTTTGGGTTATACTTGTTTCCAAAATGGTTTCACCAATGTACAAGTGAAAGAGCAAAATATAAGAGTGTGTGTGGATCTAAAATCTCTCTCAACATGGAATCGCATTGGTTCAAAATGGAATTTCATTTGTGGTCTTGAATAGAAATGGTGAGAGTGGGTATCCTTGTCTCATTTCTGATTTTAAAGGTAATACTGCTAACATTTCTCCATCTAAGATGATGTTTAAAAAGGATTTTTCTCTTTTTTAAATATATACTCTATAGAATAAGGAATTTCCTTTCTCTTTCAAATTTACTTACTAGAAGTGTTTTTTTTTCTTTATATCAAATAAGTGTTTATTTTTATAAAATACCATTCCCACATCTATTGAGATGATCCTATAGTTTTTCTAATGTTAAATCATCCTTGAATATTGGATATATCTAACTCAGTTGAGTTATATTATCTTATATATATATATTATTTGATTTTATTGGCTAAAATTATATTTAAGATTTTTACACCTATATTCATGATCCTAATTTGATCAAACCAATTTAAAGAAAAGAGAATTTTGAGAAAATTAAGTAATGTTAATTGCAGAATGGGATTTAGGTGACACTAGGGAATTTGTGTTAATTTTGTGAAGTATGATGATATTGTGGCTGTGTAAAAATTGTTTATATATTTTAGAGATGCTTACTGAATTATGTAGGGATAAAATGGCATATATATATATATATAAGATTTTCTTTAAATGTAATCTATAAAGTGGAAAATTAAAAAAAATAGATAAATGGAGATAATGAGGTTAATGATGAGTCCAATTTGAATGGCGGGTATATAAGGATTTATTATGGTCACTACTTTGAGTAGGATTCAATTTTTTAAAAATAATATTTTAAAATATTGGCATATAGTTTTAATAACATTCTATATAATTTCTACTTCAGCTATAATTATATCCTCTTTCCATTTGTAATATTGTCTGTCTCTTCTTTTTCCTATTCTTCAGTTTTTTTTTTAAGTTTTTATAAGCTATCATTTGTTATCTTCTATTATATTTTTTTCTTTCCATTGCATTCATTTCAGCTCTTCTTTTTAAATTATCTGTTTCCTTATACTTTCTTTGGATTTATCTTGTTTGTTGTTATTGTTATTGTTTTTGTGGGATTGTTGTTGTGAGAGCTTTATTCTGTTGTTTGGATTCAAATGTCTTAAGATGGGCACTTCTCAATGGAACATTTATGACTATAGATTTCCCTTGAAGCACCTTTCACTGCATTCCACACGTTAAACTATGAATATTTAGCAGCATCTTATTTTCTTATTTCTCCTTATTGTTTCCATATTAACATGACTTAATTGTTAAGAACTATATATCCATTTGATTCTTCTCTTCTCCCTCTCCCCCCACATCATATATACAACTTAATTGTCAAGAACTCTGTATATGCCAATTAGATCAAGTTTTTAAATGTGATGTTTTTTATGTTCTTAGTTCATTGTTCTTATACCTCCTTGACATAGATTATTAAGAGAAGTGTGTAGATATATTGATATCATTATTATGAAATTTATACATACTCTCCATTTTTCATATATATTTAAGCTATTTTATTAGCTTTAAACATGTTTAAAACTGCTACACCTTCTTGGTGAATTGAACTTTTACCATTATGCCATGACCCTCTCTAAGCATAATAATTATTTTTGTTCTAAACTCTATTTCATCTGAATTAGGGTGTAGCAGCTTTCTTCAGGTTAGCATTTGTGGGATATGTCAATTTTCATCCTTTACTTAATTTTGAGTCTCTAGATTTTAAGTATGTCTCATGTAAACAGCTGTATTGGGCAAGCTTAGTTCATTCATATTTATTCTAATTTATATAATAATTAACTAGCCTTTTGGATTTGGGTGGAGTAGCAGTGGGGATGTGACTGCCTGATTTGGTTAGTCTCCACTATTTTTTTCAGATCCTTATAAGCACTGGGTTTCTTCTACTCTGCCTTGATTTTGCAGATCCCTAGACTAAAGATCTGAGTCTAGATTCTGAGACATATATGGCCATGTTCTTCTTTGTCTTCAGGTAAGAGCAGAGGAGAAGCAAAAGATGAGCTTTAGGAATTCTCTTTTTATTATTGCCCCACAACCTTATGTTCCTGACTCCTGTCTTTGGACAAAGCTTCACATTCCCAAATTACCTACTTATGGTATGCCCAAAAATGGAATATTCTATAACCCTTTAACATGATTTTTATTTTAAAGATCACATATATGAAATATAATATATGGTATATTAAAATATTGGTGGCCTTTATATTTGGGCTACGTAATCATTAATGATTTTAATTTTCTTCATTTTTACTTACTTGAGTTTTCCAAATGTTCTCTAATGAATATATATCATTATATTGTTTTAACAAATTGCCTATACATCACTTTCCCTAACAGCCCTCTTACCAAGAGATGATAGAACTAATATAACCAACCATTTGAGCTCAAGTATTGGTATACTAGCCTCCTAGCATCTTTTTTCATTTTAACATGTACCTTTAGGGTCTTGACAAAAGAAGAAACTGTTATGAAATAGAATCAGCCCAATGATCCCTGAATCATCCCATACTTCATGCTCCATCTACCAAGCTTTGTTCTGTTCTGGAGAGATAACGCTCTCTATCAAAGTGCGTGTGTGTGTATGTGTACACACACACATATATGCATATATTACATGTATACTGAGAAAGAGAGAGAGAGAGAGAGTGAGAGAGCACAGAGCAGTATCCCATGGGATCTTTTGACTGTTAACTAGGTACCAGAGGGTATCAGAAAGCAGTACTGCTCAAACAAACATTGAAGCACATGTCCTATATGATGTGCGTTTTGACAATCTCGATAAATTGAACACACCAACCAAGAAATCAGGCATTCACTCATCTTCCTTTTCTGCCTTGAAGCAGAAATTCTTAAAAAGGTTTGCTTGGAGCCCCTTAATGCATCCATTAAGGGGTTCAAGATGCCTATGAACCACTAATATTATAGGCTAACTAATAACTTTGGGCTCCAAGAACCCTGTTTTATTCTTCTACTTTAGTTACATGGATCTTATTCACTAAGAATTTTATCATAAACAACAGCAACAAAAGGTAATCTGGGACAATTTTGTGCTTTGGAAGAGTAAGAATCAAGATTAATTAATCCAATCGGCCAGTTGCCATCCTTACAGTATATTCATTACAGAGATCTGCAAGATATTTTGTGTTCCCTTTCATAGAAATATAGCTGAAATCTCAGCTAGGGAAAGCAATAAAATCATTAAAGTTTAAGGGAGACAATTAACTGAGCATGGAGAAGCTGAGAAAAGAATTAGAAGGCAGGCACCATTTGAGAGGCTCTTAAAGATCCAGTAAATACTGCTCCTAATTCCATGCCAACATTTTTATTTAAAGATTATCAGACTGGACATACAATAACCTATATTTTAAAAGGTTTAAAATAACTATATATATATATATAGAATCAGGGTCAGAGCAGTTGTGAATACTTTGATTCCTTCAACATTTATTTAACAAATACTCATTAAATGCCTCTCATACGCCAGATGCAATTCTAGGCCCTGGAGGTATAATATTGAACAAAACAAAGTCCCTGACTTCAGGAATCCAACAATCTAGGGAAGAGACAAACAATAAACAAACAAACAAGTAGACATGGCATAATGTCAAGTAGTGAAATTGTTATGAAAAAATGAAACAGTAATGAAAGGGATGACATAGTGTGTGAGAGGGGTACTGTTTTAGCTATGGTGTCAAGGAAGGTGCCTCTGAGGAGGTAACATTGGAAGGGAGCCCTGAATGAAGAACAGGATGGATCTGTGCAGCTACCTGGGAAAAGAGTTCAAGGCCAAGCACCTTCAGCTCTTCTGAGACTGAACATACTTGGCAGGCTCAAGAACAGCAAGAGAATAGGGGTGAGAAGGAGAGGGGTGGACTGAAGTTAGAGAGGGAGCCCAGGCAGATCCTCTAAGGCCATTAGGCATGGTAAGGACTTCAGATTGTACTTTCAGGGTTATGGAAAGCCAGGGAAGCACTGGAGAAGGGGTGTGTCTTGATCTGATGTCTCATCCATGAATACAGCTTGTAAGTGGCAGACCTGGCCCTAGAGCCTATGTACAGATTTTCTTGGGACAGTCCCAGTTTACACATATTGTCCTGGCAAATTTTTAATTGCACCCTCTTTCACTCAATTGTGTCCTGGTTTGGACTATAAATGGTCACCCTGACTAGCACCCAAGTCTTCTCTCTCTCTGCTAGTGATTTTTCTACTACACTGTGCAGGGCATCTTAATCTGTTTGGAATGAAAATTTTGGTGTATTGGAAAATTTTTTTAAATAACAAGATCCTTTTCTAATATATAATGTAAATTTATGAAAACAAGCAAACAAAACTCTTGGCTAATTTGGATGGATTGCACCAGCTCCGTAAAATGAGGGATATTGACTGTAAGCAGTAGACTGTGTTCACATATATTTTGCCTTGACCCTTTACCTAACATTAAAGCTTCAATGGCAGCTTTGGCTGGCAAGGATTAGGTTAAAAAATCATGACTATAATCTGAAGAGAATTGATTGCATTTTCCTTGAATGTAGGGACCACATCTATTGCATTGTTTTTCCCTCAGAGATAGGCACATAACAGACCCTCACTCAATATTTTTCAATAAGTGATTAATCACCTTGAATAATATCAGTCCTGGAATTTAAAGATACTGAACAGGGCTTCAATACCAATTTTATTAGGCTGACATAGTATAACAAGTTAGAGAGTTAATATAAAATATAAAATATTTTACTGAATTCTATAATATGATTTTAATGAAATGTAATTTATATAGCATGGTCTTTTCACCTGGTGTGGTTTTTCCTTTAAATAAGGTTAAGCTTTCAGTTGGTAATTGATAACAGTGAACCATGGTTCCTAGATATCAAGCTAACTGATATAACCATAAGATTACAGATTACAGAGATGGCATTTTGCTTATGTGAAATTATTTTAACACTATAACTTCTATTCTTATTGTTACATATAGGTGTCCAAATTTAACGGACAACCATATTAAATGGAGCAATAACATATGGAGGCATCTAGATGGTAATTTATGATATGTGTGTTTGAAAATTTAGTGAAACATTAAACATAACAACAGCTGTGAGTTTTTACAGATAATCTTTAAAGTACAACTGAGTTTCCTTACATTGGCAATACCTGTCTTTTCTTGGACTGTAAACGTCCAAGTTTTCTTGATGGCAAAGGTATTTCTCAGATGAATTATTTGAAGTTTTACTGAACGAGTTTCAGCTTCATACACCATTGTAGTTTTCTTTCTGCTTCACTGGTTTTTCTTAATGAATGTCATTGACACTTGTTCAGGATGAGAATATGTCTCTTTGCAAGGACTCTTCAGATAAATAAAAACAACAACAACAATACCAACTTGTTGGGCTGATTTATCCTTCTTTGTAACATCCTCTACTCAGGCTAATATTCCATAACATTGGATTTCGAAAATTCACTGAAGTGATTTTCCTGTGGCTAAAACAAAAACTTTATTTCTCAGCATATTTTAAAGTCCAGGTCTTAGGTTATGGGCTGAGGCCATTCTGTCATCCCTCCCAGAAACATGGTTTCATACATGAAAGTGCTTTCAGGCACTCAGGCCTACCTATTTATTTGTTATCAAATAGCAGGTTTTTCTGAGTTTCCAAATGGAATAAACCTGCATTGAGAAAATGAATGGAACTTTGGTGTCCAGAGTGGGCTCTGGGCCTGTTTTGGGGTATGGCAGGAAGAGCGCTGAGCCTGTAAGCTGGAAGCCAGAAGCCCTAGGCTCAAGCTTCACTCTTTTGTTAGTTGGCCGTGTGGCCCCAAATGATCCATCTGAGCTCTCGAATTGTGTCAGTTCCCTCACTTCTAAAATAAAAGGATTGCAATGGATGTTCTCTAAGGTCTTTTCTGGCTCTGAAAAAAAAATTAATGCTCTATTTAGTGTAGAAATAGAGGTCTTTCTTGTGGCTTATATTTGACCTGGTGCTTTAAACCTTTTGCCTTGCAGCTGATTCTCTATAAAGTTAAATGTTCATTCTTGTGTATGCCATGGTTTATGAGAAATGACTGTCAGGAAATGTGGAAAATCCTATATTTAACATCTCAGAATTGGATACTAGTTTGATATAAATAGTAAGTTGTTATTTGAGTAGATTACAATGGATTTACTAGCAAGCAAATTAAATCACAGGGGACAGATGTGTTTTTAGAATTGTCTGAGACAATCAATCTGTGAGTAGAAAAATTTTGGTACCTGCCAAGCTGTCCTGTATAATTCAATGATATGTTACCCAAAGCACTTCCTTTTCTGTGGCCAATAGAGAGTGTTAGCGGGAAAGGAATCGTAAGAGAAGGGAGCAGTTTATTCTATTCTAATTTGTATACTTCAGGCTTTCTGGAAATTGTGATGCATTTGGAAGACTGAGCAAGAGTGAGTAGAAAAGTTAAGCAGGAAGCAACATGATGGGTAACAAAGAGTGCAGGAAGGAGAGAGGGCAGAGGAAAATAAAATACTACTGCATGGACAATGAGGCATCTGAATTCTACACAAAGAGGAATGGGGAGCAAATGATAGAAAGGATATGACCAAAGTTACAAGTAAGAAAAATTGTGTGAACCCATTAAAATGGAAAGAGATTGGTGATGTGGAGAAGGCCAGTGAAATGAAACGTGCTAACTACACAGATTTGAGAAGGATTAGGTATACACATGTTGAACAGTCAATGGAAAAAATAGATACTTCCTTTTTCAAAATGCTTTGCCAGTGAGATTTGGGTAGTTATTACTACAGAGCCAGAATTGGCCTATGGACTATAGTTTGCCAACCCTTGTGGTAGATTTTTTTTTAAAGCCCCCTAGGTGTTTCAAGCAGGAACAAATTTAATACTGAGAATTAGAGGCTTATACAAGTATTAGAAGGGCTAAAGGAGTGAAGAGAAGTGAGGGCTTTGGGGGCTTTTCTGATATCCAGGAGTGCAGAAGTCCCACAAAAGCAGATGATCTCACTGTCTGCAGCATTGGCTTGGGAGATTTTTTAGGAGGAAACCTGGAAGCATTGGAAGTTCTGCCTTCACTCGTGCACCTGCCCTTAGTTGCCACTGAAGAATAATGGTTTATCCTTCTCTCCTGCCTTCCAAATCTCATATAGTGCCTCTCATGATGGAAAGTAACTAAAGTCCTTCTGGCAAGGAAGTCTGGGGACTGTACTTTCCTGGATTTTATCTCCTGCATGGGAGAGCGTAGAAGGTTTTGGATGGTATTTGATATCAACAGATAATATCTGGCAAAACGAGTGAAATCTGGTTAAAAAAAAACAATTGAATTGAGCATGGAGAGATGCTACAAAATGGCAAATACACCAGAGAAATATTTGTTGGAGCATGAGTGGTACTTTTTCTGCCTGAGTATATGTCCCAGTTTTAAAGTTTGGCTGATTATAAATTATAAGTGGGTGAATATGTCTGTTTACTGTCTGCTTGTTTTTTGTCTTCACCAGCTGGACACATGCACCTTGCTCTGAGATCAGTCACAGCTGGATCCTAATCCTGCCTCCAGCGCTTTACCTCTTTTCCACTGTGTGACCTTGGAAAAATTGCCTTCACTTTCTCTGCCTTAACGGCAATTTCTGCATCAGTAAAGTGTGTCTGACAATATCTAACATAGGATTTGGATAGGAAGGGAGTGAGATTATATATGTAAAGAGCCCAGTATAAAGTTGATGCTAAATAAATAAATATTATCATTCATCCCTCCCCATTACCTATCTGGACCACTGAATATCTTTAAAATGTGTTTTAAGATAAAGTTGGGTTCTCCATTAAATGTTCTTTCCAGGAAAAACTCCCAATTTGTCAATGAACAGCTCTGACATCAACTTTATCAAGCAAATGCCCTAGACCTGTGACTCTGACAGGTGATAATTTCAGAAACAACCATTTTCCTTCTATCCCAGCATCTCTGACTGTAGAAAGGAGATGACCACCAAGACTTAGATACTCTCAGAAGTTCTGGTGGAAGAAGCTTCCATTTTTTTCTTTCTCTTCTCTCCAGTGATTCCCCTTTTCCATGCCTACTTTTTTCCTGCCCATGGAGGAAACCACTTCTCCTCAGGTTATGGTGGCTCAAATATCTTTTCTGATACTCATGGGATAAATAGAACCAAAAAAATAGGTCAGTTGACTATCTCTGTGGCCCTGGCCATCCTTGAAGGAGAAGGGAATCTCATTTAGGCTTCAAGTCACTGAAACATTCTCCAATCAAAATTTTCCATCAATAAAACTGATACGTGATTCCAATTTGATTCATTTCTTTTAGGTAGACCTTGTGGTCAGACTCAGGGTGTGAGGAAGAGGTAAATGGTAGGATTTATGCACAAAACCCCACTCTGTACTTTGAACAGCTGGGTTGAGACATTTTCTTTCCATATTTTGTCTTTGGTTAATAATGACTTTCATTTAAAAGTTTATTAACAATAAAGCTAAAAAAGCACACTCTACTTTCTGCTTATTATTCAAAGATACATAAAAACTTTCTCTAAAATAGATATAGTTTTCTTATAAACTGTGTAAAACTAATTTCTTTCTTTTTAAAGAAGGCAGGCACATGCTTTTACTGTATAACAATTTGGTGAATAAGTTTTAGTAGAGAATTGCAATGGGTTATGAGGTGGCGGTAAGGAGGTTTAGCATGGAACGGTATGCATTTATACATTTTACTTCCCCGGCACATTACATATTCTTGCCAATTGAAGTTTCTACTTTTATTATCACCTTACAGATGAGAAAAATTGAAGATATGTAGCTTGCTCAAGGGTCGCACAACTGATTCTAACAATATTCTAAACTTAATGAAGAAATACTTGTTTTTGTTGCTTATGAGCCTCATCCTGCATCCAGCTCTTGATGATTATATTTGGAGGAGGCAGGGGGACCTCTCTCACACAGACATGCCAAGGAACTCCTGACAACCCTTATAAACAAAGGAGCCCTATACTGAGTAAGAAATCAGCTGTATAGCCAAGCTGAGAATCTCTACATTGCAGATCATCCCAGAGGCAAAAGCAAGTGAAGAATGTGCTGTCAGCTCCTGGCATTTCTCCCTGTAGAGGAAACTGAGTGCTGGCTAATAGAGGCCAAAGGTCTCCATGGCCTTGGGATGACTTCAGGGGTTCAGTCATTGAGCAGTATAAGGGAGGAGACCTAGCTCAGGGGCTATAGTAAAGCTTCTCCTATGAAGCAGAAAATCAGCTGGATCAACCCACTCATAAGTAATAAACTAGCATTAATAACTCGGCCTTGCTGCCTCTGAATTATTGTGTGCCTTCTATTAAGCCACAGAAAGATGGGCATATCTACTAGTATGTACTACCTATACGAGGATATTTAAAACACCCACTTCATTTTCTCATTTATTCATCTTTAACATTTGGCTTAGTATCAGTAAGAACCACCAATAACAAAAGGGTCCAGTAAAATTAAAATTGATATTGCTGAGCATTTACAAATGCTTTCTAGCTTCCACTCACCAATGCTGAGTTGAAGGTATGGTCACTGGAGTTCTTCACCAGACTTCTAATTTCTAAACTCCAGATAGTGTATTTAAACTAGTTAGAGTACCATATTAGGCATCAGCAAGTGTGGATTCCAGAATTCTTGCACTGGATCTATCTTAATCTTCCATAAATTAATTTTCAGCTCTCAAGTTCCTCATGAGAAATTTAGGACCTGCTTTATAATTAGTCACTATTTGTTGAAAAGTTTGAATTATATAGTAACTGAGGCAACATTCTGATAATCTCAAAAGTAAAATGAAAATGTAGGATACATAATTCTAGAAATATGTGTTAGATTGATTTGTACACAACACTGGCTTATGTTGGTAATGAGGGAGTCACTATAGTCCCATGAAGGAGTTATTTCTTCTGAGGGAGATCCCAGTTCAGATTCACAAACCCAGGTATGATTCCAAAATAAAATTGCTTGCATGTGATGAGAATAGCATAAAAGACCATCAACAGATGCATAAGGAAACTGCAATTGTATTCATTTAGAGGGAGGTGGCTACCGGGTGCCACAAGGAGTGATATTAAGCTTGACTTTATGCAACATCGTTATTAATCATCTAGATGAGCAAAACAGCACATTGATTAAATCTGCAGATGGCGCTAAAGAGGGAGCTATTACAGGGTCCATAGTGGGCAAACTAACAATATAGAAAGACTGAGTTTTAAAAGAGGCAGAGTAAAACACTAATGACTATTTTTTTTTGGTGCAATAAAAGATGATAAGGATACAAATTAAAATATTATATATATTGTTTTGTCATGTCTCCCTTTGTCCAACATCCAGGCACAGTCTACTTCACAAATGACACATGCAGATAAGAGCAGGATCTGCATGTGTTGTGATGTGGGAATAGTTGTGCAAAAGAACTATACCAGGCTATCTCCTCAAACATGCACTGCAGGAATGATCTCAGTAGACCCTCGGCAAGTTTCCACTGGCTTGCTAGGTCATTGTATTACTCCACCAAAGGGGTGCTGATGCAAAGTACCAGAAATCTGTTGGCTTTTATAAAGGAAGGCTATTTGGGGTAAAAGCTTACAGTTCTAAGGCCAAATCAAGGCATCAGCAGAGATGCTTTCTCACCAAAGTCAGCTACTGATGATCCCAGTGTGTTGCCTTGTGGTGAAGCAAAATGGCCTCCAATCTTGACAAGGTTTCAGTTTTCCCCTCTGGGATTCCTCTCTCAGGCTCAACTGTCTGCTCTCGTTCTGATTTCACTGATTTCAGCTGCAAGCTATCAGGCAAAATGGCTCATCTCTCCTGGGGCCTCTGCTGTTTGAGCCTTCTCCTTTCTGTCAAGTGGCAGGATCAAAAATGACAGAGCTCTTGGGGCAAGAAGATGGCGGCAGAGTAAGGGGCTCCAAAAGTCATCTCATACTACAGGGCAGTTAGTAATCTCCCAGAGCTATCTAAAGCACCTGTTTGGGGGACCCAGGAGAACTGAAGAGCATCCTGCAACATCCTTGAAAGAATGGAAGGAGGACACTGCCCATCTGCAGTGAAGATTCTTGAGTAGAGCCCTCCACACCTCAGAGGCCAGTGCCCATCCTCCTCTGGTGGCACAAGCTGCCTCAGGAGCTATTCCCTGGCTTGAGTTGGAAGCTCCATTTCCCAAAAACAGGGGAGGAAGAGATGGTCGGGCACTGACTTCAGCTACTGATTAATAAAATTGGCAGGCTAAAGTATAATCCTAAGAACAGCTGAAGTTTGAACTTATCCAAGTTGGAAAGAGGCCAGTAGTTGCCATTTTAACTCTGCTCCTGGCTTAAGGAGAAGAGGGGCTTATTGGAAATCACAGTGACAATAGAGACCAGCTTCTTTCCACCCAGACCAGATTGTAGCCCTAGCCTAGGCCCCAACCCCACCTCCAGCAGGGAGGAAGCTGGGGGGACCTGCATGAGCCTCTCCAGACAAATGCAGGTACTTTCAGCTGGCACAGACTGAATAGTCAGACACGTGGGGCTCCATCCCTGGCCCCTAATAGGATAGAAGGGGAACTGTGTTTCCTTGGCCTTTCTGGGTAACTTCAAGTGTTTTCAGCCCACATGAACTGGTTTGTTGAGCACCTTCGATTCCATCCCCTCTCCCTTGCCCCCCAACCATAGGACAGGAGAGGGGGCTAGTGTTTTTTCAGCCTCTCTGGGCAACTGCAGGCACTTTTAGCCTGCACGAACTGGACTATTGGGTGCCCGTGGCTCCACCCCTACCCCAAAAGGATAAGAGGGGTTTGGTGTTTCCCAACCTCTCTGGACAACTGCAGGTGCTTTGGCCTTTCAGCCCAAAGGGTTGCTGATGCAAAGTACCAGAAACCTGTTGGATTTTATAAAGGGTCGGTATTTTTTGGTGGTAAAAGTTTACAGTTACAAGGCCCTAAAGAGTCCAACTCAAAGCTGTTTTCTTACCAAAGTCTGTTGCCACATTTTGAAGCAAAATGGTGGGTGGTTTCTGCTGGGTCTCTCCTTCTGGGGCTTCCTCTTTATCTTGAGGCTTCATGGGCCCAGGTTCTTCCCAACCTCAGCTGTAAGCTGACATAAGGCTTGTCTCTCAGGGCTTCTCAGCTACTGTGTTCTCTTCACAAGGTCAGTTGTAAACTATCAGCTGAATAGATCAGCTCTCTTCCAGGGGCTGCAGGATCAAAGCTCTCTCCTCTGCTGTGTTTATGGAGCTCTCTCTCTTTTCCTGTGTATCTTCTCCTATCTCTTCTTGAGTGAGTGCCCATTTACATCAGCCCACCAAAGGGGCAGGGACTTAACCTGAGTTACACACTACTGACATGGTCAAATCAAAGTGCTAATCTTAACATAATTTAATCAGACATCTCAGCTGAATCTAACACAATCAAAGAGTATCTTACTCAGAGGAACAGATCAATTTACAAACATAAATCTTATCTTTTTGGGGTTCATAAATAATCTCAAACTGCCACAGACTGGCTTGTTGTGTGCCTTCAATTTCATCCCCACCCCACCTCTATAGGATAGGAGGGAGCCCATGTTTCTTCAGCCCCTCTGGACAATTGCAAGCACTTTCAGCCTGCACAGACTGGATACTCGGTCAACTGTAGCTCCAACCCTGCCCCCCAATAGGATAGGAAGGGAGCTGTGTTTCCTCAGCCTCTCTAGGCAACTGCAGGCACTTTTATCCTACACAAACTGGAATGTTGGGCACCTGTAGCTCCACCCCCACCCCTGAGAGGACAAGAGGGGGACAGTGTTTCCCCAGCCTCTCTGGGCAACTACAGGTGCTTTCAGCCACACAGACTGGTTTGTTGAGCACCTTCGATTCCCTCCCTGCTCCCTCCATAGGGTAGGCGGGTGATGGTGTTTCTTCAGCCTCTCTGGGAATCTGCAGGCACATTCAGCCCACACAGACTGGATTCTTGGACTCCTGTAGCTCCATCCCTGCCCCCCAATAGGGTAGGAGGGGAGCCGTGTTTCCTCAGCCTCTCTGAACTGCAGGTGCTTTCAGTCTACATGGACTAGTTTGATGGGCATCTGTGGTTCCATTCTCACCCCTTAAAGGGCAGAAGGGGCAGTACTCTCTCAGCCTCTCAGAGCAACTGCAGGCACTTCTGGCCCACACTGATTAGATTGTTGGGCACTCCAGAAGGTCCATCTCCACCCCTGGCAGGGGAGAGGGAGGCTAGAGCTATATTAGTATACCTGGTCAACTGTGAACAGTTTTGACCTGCCTGGCTTAGTTTCTTGCCCACATCTGCAGCTCCATCCAGGCCCAGGCAGGGGAGGAAGGGGCATGAAGCTTCATCAGTCTCTTGGGGCAAATACAGAAGTTCTTGGTCCACATGTCTTGGATTACTATACTTGACTGCAGCTCTCTCCCTACCCCTGGCAGAGCAGAAAGGTGGGAGAAGCTTCATCAGTTCCTGGGGCAACCTAGGCAGCTTCAGGCTCCACACCTTACAGTACCAACTACATCCTCAGCTCCTACACACAACCAGCAAGGGAGAAAGGGCAAGAGAGCCCCTAAACTAAAGAGAGAAACTGTGCCCAGAATTAATACATCTAGTAAGCCAGATGCCAATACACCAACAAAAAAATTACAAACCATACCAAGAAACAGGAAGATATGGCCCAGTCAGAGGAACAAGATAAGCCTCCAGATGACATAAAGGAGTTGAGACAACTAATCATAGATGTTCAAACAAATCTCCTTAATAAATTCAGTGAGATGACTAAAGAGATTAAGGATATTAAGAATACACTGAATGAGCACAAAGAGGAATTTGAAAGCATGCATAGAAAAATAGCATATCTTATGGGAATGAATGGCACAATAAATGAAATTAAAAATACATGGGACACATATAACAGCAGATTTGAGGAAGCAGAAGACATGGCCTCTGAAAGCAAACATACAAAAGAACAGATGAAGAAAAGAATGGGAAAAAATTAAACAGGGTCTCAGGGAACTAAATAACAGCAAGAGACTCTCAAACATATGTGTAATGGGTGTCCCAGAAGGAGAAGAGAAGGGAAAAGGGGCAGGAGGAATATTTGAAAAAAATAACATTAGAAAATTTCCCAATCCTATTGAAGGACTTAGATATCCATGTCCAGAAGCACAATGTACTCCCATCTGAATAAATCTGAATAGAACTACTCTGAGACACATACTAATTGTAATGTCAAATGTCAAAGACAAAGAGAGAATTCTGAGAGCAGCAGCAAGAGAAGAGCAATGCATCACATACAAGGGGCACCCAATAAGATTAAGTGCTGATTTCTCATCAGAAACCATGCGGGCAATAAGGCAGTGGTATGATATATTTAACGGACTGCAAGAGAAAAAGTGCAAGCCAATAATCTTATATCTGGCAAGATTGTCTTTCAAAAATGAGGTGAGTTAAGAATATTCACAAACAAACAGAAACTGAGAGAGTTTGTAACCAAGAGACCATCTTTGCATGAAATACTAAAGGGAGTGCTATAACCTGAAAAGAAAAGACAGGAGAGAGAGGCTTGTAAGAGTTTCTAAATGAAGATCATATCAGTAAATATAATTAAAAGTGTAAAAGAGTGGTGAAAATAAAATATGACAGATAAAACCCAAAGGTTAAAATGGGTGAAATAAGAACTGCCTTTACAGTAATAATGTTGAATGTTAATTAATTAAATGTCCCAATCAAAAGACACAGACTGGCAGAATGGACAAGACATTATGAGCCATCTATATGCTGTCTACAAGAGACACACCTTAGACCCAAGGATACCAATAGATTGAAAGTGAAAGCCTGGAAAAAGTTATTCCACACTTGACATAACCAAAAAAAAAAAAAAAAAAAAAAAAAAAAAAAAAAAGCTGGAGTAGCTATTCTCATATTGGATGAAATAGACTTTGAAAGCAAAACTGTTATTTGAGACAAGGACGGACATTATATATTAATAAAAGGGGCAATTCACAAGAAAGAAATAACAATTATAGATGTATGTTTCCCTTTATTAGTCAGCCAAAGGGATGTTGATGCAAAATACCAGAAATCTGTTGGTTTTTATAAAGGTTATTTATTTGGGGTAGAAGCTTAGAGTCACAAGGCCATAAAGGGCAAGTTACTTCCCTCACCAATTATGTTACCACGTGTTGGAGCAGTATAGCTGCCGGCTTCTGTGAGGGTTCAGCCTTCCTCTTCCTCTTCAGGCTCCATGGTCCCAGCTTCTTTCAATCTCAGCTGAAGGCTGGCATAAGGCTCTTATTTCTCCCCAGGGCTTGTTTCTTTCTGGGCTTAGCTGCAGCTGTAGGCTATCAGGCTCATCTCTCTTCCCAGGGCCTCTGCTGATGTCTATGGAGCCCTTTCTATTCCTCTGTGTTCTTCTCCTGTGTTTCTACTACTGTGTTCTTGATTGAACATCCATTTATATAGCCCAAAGGGGCAGGGACTCAATCCTGCATGCCCTAATGATGTGGTCAAACAAAGTCCTAATCTTGACTTAATAAAGTAAAAGTGAAACCTCTGAATTTAATACAATCAATGGGTATCACTCAGAGGAACAGACCAGTTTACAAACATAATCCAATATCTCTTTTTTGTAATTCATAAATATCAAACTGCCTCAACACCTAACCAGGATGCCCCAAATACATGAGGCAAACACTGGCAAAACTGAAGGGAGACTATAGATGTCTCTACAATAATAGTTGGAGACTTCAATACACCACTCTCAGCAGAGGATAAAACATCTGGGCAGAGGATCAATAAAGAAACAGAGAGCTTGAATAATATGATAAATGGACTAAACCTAACAGACATATACAGAACATTGCTCCCCAAAACAGCAGGACATACATTCTTCTCAAGTGCTCATGGTTCTTTCTCCAGGATAGACCATATGTTGGGTGACAAAGCAGATCTCAATAAATTCAACAAGATCAAAATTATACAGAGCACTTTCTCTGAACATAGTGGAATAAAGTTGGAAATCAACAGGCAGAAAAGGGAAAATTCACAAATATATTGAGATTAAACAAGAAACTCTTAAATAATCAGTGGAAATAGAAGAAATTGTGAGAGAAATCCATAAATATCTCGAGACAAATGAAAATAAGAGCACAACATATCAGAACCTATGGGATGCAGTAAAGGTAGTTCTGAGAGGGAAATTTATAACCCTCAATGCTTACTTTAAAAAACAAAAAAGAGCTAAAATCACTGACCTAGCGACACAGCTGGTGGATCTAGAAAAAGAACAGCAAACGATTCACAAAGCAAGCAGAAGAAATGAAATAACAAAGATCAGAGCAGAAATAAATGAAATTGAGAACAACAACAACAACAACAACAAAAAACAGTAAAGAGAATTAGCAAAACCAAAAGTTGGTTCCTCGAGAAGATTAACAAACTTGATAAACCCTTAGCTAGACTGACAAGGGAAAAAAGAGAAGATGCAAATAACTAACATAAACAATGAAAATGGGGACATTACTACTGAATCCCCAGAAATAAAAGAGATCATAAGAGAATACTATGAACAACTGTACACCAACAAACTAGACAATGTAAGGAAATGGAAAAGGTCCTAGGAATGTACAAACAACCTACACTGACCCTGGAAGAAATAGATGACTTCAACAAACCAATCACAAGTAAAGAGATTGAAACAGTCATCAAACAACTTCCCAAAATGAAAAGCCCAGGACCAGATAGTTTCCAAGTGAGTTCTTCCAAGCATTCAAAGAAGATTTAATACTAATTGTACTCAAACTCTTCCAAAAAACTGAACAAGAAGAAACACTACCAAACTCATTCAATGAAGCCAGTATTACCCTAATACCAAAGCCAGATAAAGATACCACCAAAAAAAAAGAAATTACAGACCCATTTCCCTAATGAATATGGTTGCAACAATCCTCAACAAAATTCTTGCTAATTGAATGCAACAACACATTAAAAGAATTATTCATCATGATCAAGTGGGTTTTATGCCATGCATGCAAGGGTGGTTCAATTCAAGAACATCAATCAGTGTAATACACCACATTAATAAATCAAAGAAGAAGAAAAAACATGATCCCATCAATTGACATAGAAAAGGCATTTGGCAAAATACAGCATCCTTTCTTGATAAAAATACTATAAAGGATAAAAATTGAAGGAAACTTTCTCAACATGATAATGGCCGTATATGAAAAATCCACAGCTAGCATTGTACTCAATGGTGAAACAGTAAAAGTTTTCCCATTGAGATCAGGAACAAGACAAGGATGCCCACTGTCACCACTGTTGTTCAATATAATGCTAGAAATTCTAGACAGAGAAATCAGGCAAGAAAAGGAAATAAGATCTATCCAAATAGGAAAGGAAGAAGTAAAAATTTCTCTGTTCACAGATGGTATGATCCTATACCTAGAAAGTCCTGAAAAATCTACAATAGAGTTGCTAGAGCTAATAAATGATTTCAGCAGTCACAAGATACAAAATTGATACGCAGAAACCAGTAGTGTTTCTATACATTAGTAATGTGCCCTCTGAGCAGGAAGTCAGGAAAAAAATTCCATTTACAATAGTGACTAAAGGAACAAAATATTTAGGAATAAACCTAACCAAGGACAGAAAGCACTTGTATTCAGAAAACTATAATGCATTGCTAAAAGAGATTTTAAAAGACCTAAATAAATCTAAGAACTTTCCATGCTTATGGATTCTACCCATATAGATTTTCAGATTAAATGCAATCCCAATAAAAATTCTACCAGCATTTTTTAAACAAATTGAAAACACAATATCAAATTTATTTGGGAGATAAGGGACCTCGATTAGCCAGAAACATCTTAAAAAGGGAAAGCAAAGTTGGAGGACTCTCACTTCTAGACTTTAAATCATATCTTTAGCTACAGTGGTAAAAACAGCCATGGTACTGGCATAAAGGTAGATGCATAGACCAAAGGAACGAAACTCACAATTCAGAAACAGATCCTCATATCTATGGTGAACTGATTTTTGACAAGGCTGTCCAGCACACCCAGCTGGGCCAGAGCAGTCTGTTCAACAAATGGTACTGGTAGAACTGTATAGCCATATCCAAAAGAAAATGGATCAAGACCTAAATATAAAACATAGAACCATCAAGCTCCTAGAAGAAAATGTAGGGAAACATCTTCAAGACCTGGTGGTTGGTGGTGGATTCTTAAACCTTACACTGAAAGCACGAGCAACCCAAGAAAACTTGGATAAATGGGACCTCCTCAGACTTAAACACTTTGTGATTCAAAGGACTTTATCAAGAAGGTGAAAAGACAGCACATTCAATGGGAGAAAATATTTGGAAAGCACATATCTGATAAGTGTTTGATTCCACAATATATAAGAGATCATACAACTCAACAATAAAAGAGCAAGCAATCCAATTAAAAAATTGGCCAAAAACTTATAGACATTTCTCTGAGGAGGAAAAGCAAAATGCCAAAAATCACATGAAAATGGGTTTAATATCACTGTTAGGGAAATGCAAATCAAAACGACACTAGGATACCATCTCACCCTGCATTATTTTAAAAAACATAAAACCGTAAGTGCTGGAGAGTATTTGGAGAAATAGGGATGCTCTTTCACTATTGCTAGTAATGTAAAATGGTGCAGCCTCTGTGGAATATATTTTGGCAGTTCCTCAAGAAGCTAAATATAGAACTGCTGTGTGATCCAACAATTCCTCTGCTAGGAATATATCCAGAAGAACTGAAAACAGTGATGGGCGAACAGACATTTGCATACTGATGTTCATAGTGGTGTTATTCATAATTGCCAAAAGATGGAAACAAACCCAAGTGTCCATCAACTGATGAATGGATAAACAAAAAGTGGTCTATATATATGATGGAATACTATGCTACTGTAAGAAGAAATGAAATTGGGACACATATGATAACATGGATGAATCTTGAAGACATTATGCTAAATGAAATAAGCCAGACACAAAGGGACAAATATTGTATATTCTCACTAATATGAACTAAATACGAAGAATAAATGCATGGAGTTAAAACCTAGAGGATAGGTTATTAGTAGATAAGAGGAGGGCTGTAAAGGAGTACTGATGCTTAATGTGTGTAGAAGTTTTAATTAAGTTGACTGTAAAAGTGTGGAAATGGATAGAGTTGATGGTAACACATTATAGTGAGTAGAACTAATGCAGCTGGTTTATAAACAGGATTGCAGCTGAAAAGGGTAGTCTAGGGATGTAAATGTCAATTAAAAGAAAACCAGAGAATAATCTAGGGATTATATAACATAGTGAACTCAGAGGTGGATGAGAATTGTGGTTAATATTACAAATACAAGAATGTCCTTCTATGAACTAGAATAAAGGTACATCATTATGACAAGGTGGTAAGAATGCGGAGAAGCATAGGAAAATACAATTAATGTAACCTATGGACTATCGTTAAGAGCAACACTGTTCTTGCATCAATACAAAAGATGTACTGTGTTAATAATAGGGAGTAAGGAAAAATTATGTCAAATGTATGCTATTGACCATAGTTAGTGGTAATACTCTGATAATATTATCTCATAATTTGTAACCAATGTTCCATAACAATGTAGTGTGTTGGTGGATGGGTGTTGTATGGGAATTCCACACAAATGCATGATTGTTTTGTAAGTTCACAACTTCTCTAATAAAAATGTAGTAAAACAATACAAAACAAAACCAGACAAAAAATGACAGTGCTCTCATTTCTTGATGTGTCTTTTTGAGTGTCCATTTAAATCGGACCCAGCAAGGCAGCAGGGTCTCAGCCTGAGTCAACGCCCACTGATATAGTCAAGTCAAAATCCCTAATCTTAATGGTAATCTAATCAAAGACACCTCAGCTGAATTTAATGCAAAAAGAGTATAACACCCGGGGGAACAGATTAATTTATAAACATAATCTTTTTCTTTTGTGGATTCATAAAATAATCTCAAACTGCAACAGTCATAGACTTCTTAATTCCAAGACCTTGCTCCCATAGTTTGAACTACACAAATCATTGGAATAATCTTCCTTTTACAGTGTTCAGCCTGCCATTTTGCTGTTGGATGAACTAACACACATGAGACACCTGCCTCTACTCCTAACATTTTTTCATTTTAAAACAAGGAGAAAAATTAAGATGATTTTCAAGTTCTAAACAAATTAACTAAAATCCATGTTAATTGTTCCTCTGCACATTTTTTTTATTTGTCAATATGCCATCTCCCCTCATTTTCTTTCCATCCTTTTGCATTTGTATAAGGCAGGACCCCATCAAGGAACACATAGCACACTCAAAATATAACAAGGGGAGTTTATTTACAAAGAGACAGTTTACAGAGGTATGGAATTAGGGGAACTGCATATTTCAGGCAGTAACCCAAAATTTAATATAAGATCAGCTGCTAGAACCCCTAGGTCCTCAGGGATAAGAAAATTATCAGAATCTGGAAGGAGGCATCATGTAGGGTTGAGAGCCTTGAGAGAAGCAGGGACATTTGATCCTGGGACACATAGCCCCAGCCGGAGACAGCCTTGATGGGAGGGAGTGAGGGCTATGGATACACTGAGCTCACTGTCCTCCCTCTTTCCATTAAGTTTTTGGGGTTCTCCATTGAATAAACTAACCACTTGAACTCATTCATATCGCCTGTATAGGTCAACTTCCCATGGCAGAGAGCAGACTGGACAAGGGTGGAGAGGGTATCTGGTGGGGTAAATGGAAGATACCCAACAAGGTGAGCCACCCTAACTGTATAATAGCCTTCTGTTGCTTGTGGATAGAGCCATTAAAACACATAAATAGTAATTTATTGGCCAAAGTTGGCCATGTTTTCTGATAACAAACTTGAAAGCAAAAATTTTGTCATTTGTAATTTCTTTAAATTATGAAGTATATAGTATATACAAGAAAAAATATTTAATGTAGTAATAGTAACACACACACATATTACCGGGAACCCATATTACATCATAAATAGACCATTATTCTTACTGTAAAGTCTTCCTGTGTGGCATCCCTGACAATATTCTCCAAGCTATCCCAAGGTAAACACTAGTCTAAGTTTTTGTGTTTATCATTCCCTTGCTTTTTTCCATAAAATTTGTTTTAAACCCAAACAGTATACTATGCATACAATACACATAATTAAAATTTACAATTTTAACCATTATAAGGATGCAGTTCAATGGTATTAAGTACATTCACAGTGTCATGCCTTCATCTCCACTGCTTATTTATAGAACTTTTCATCACCCCGTAAGAAAACCTGCACCCATTAAGCAGTCATTCCCATTCTCCCTCCCCTTTCCCCTGGCAACCACTAATCTGCTCTCTGTCTCTATGGATTTGCCTATTCTGAATATTTCACATAAATGGAATCATACAATATGTGGCCTTTTGTGTCTGGCTTCTTTCACTTCGCATAATGTTTTCAAGGGTCATGCATGTTATAGCATGTATCAGAACTTCCTTTCTTCTTATGGATGAATAATATTCCATCAATCAAATATACCACATTGTGTTTATCCATTCATCTGTTGATGGATATTTATGTTGTTTCCACCTTTCGACTGTTGTGTTGCTATGAACATTTGTATACAAGTTTTTGTTTAAATACCTGTTTTCAATTATTTTGGGTATATGCCAAGGTGTGGAATTGCTAAGATATTGCCAGTTTTGAATTTTCTATAAATCTTATCATGCTGTATGTGCCCTCATATGACTTGCTTATTTGTTTCACTTAACATTATATTTCTGAGATTTATGCATATTGCTGTACATAGCCATTTTTCATTTATTTTCACTCTATTATATGAACAGTTCACAATTATTTATCCATTCTCTTGTGATGGACATGTGTTATTTAAAGATATTGCTGTTGGAAATCATTATCACTATGAATATTCTTAACCATGCTTTTTGTTACACATGTGCAAAAGTTTCTTTAACACACACTATATAGGACCGATAGTACTGAGTCAGAGAATATGTGCATTTTCAACCTTAGTAGATAATTCTATAATATTTTTTGTCAATTTACTTTCCTAAGAGCAGTGTTTAAGAGTTTGTATTTCTTCTTATCCTCACCAACTTTTAGTTACATCACTCATTTTAATTTTACTGCACCTTGCATGTGAAATGTTATCCCATTGTGGTTTTAGTTTGCAGGTCCGTGATTGATAATGAATTTGAGTATCTTTTCATATATTTATTGACTTTTCTTGTTTTCTCCTATGTGAAATACTTTTCTTCTTGTTTTGCCCATTTTTCTATCATTTTTATTTGCTTTTCATATTTTCAATTAATTTGTAGGAGTTCATTACATGTTCTGGACATGAGCCTTTTGATAGTTGCTTTGCAAATATAGTGTCCTAGGTTGTGTTTTATGTCTTTATTAGAGAAGTTATCGGTTTACAGAATACAGTCATACATAAAATACAGGATTCCCATCTACCACGGTATTATTAACACCTTGCATTGATGTGGAACATTTGTTACAATTGCTAGGGTGTGTTTATAACATGTGTTCACTGTTTCTTGTGAGAAACAAAAATTCCTAATTTTATTATAATTAAATTTATCAATCTTTTCCTTTATGGCTTATGTTTTTGTTGAAGAATTTCTTCTCTTTCTCAAAAGATTAAAGAAATTATTCATCATTTTTTCCCCAAAATTATAAGTTTTGCCTTTTACATTTAAATCTTTAATCCACTCTATACATCTTTTTCAAGAATATTTTTGTTATTCTTGACCATGCCTCTTCCACATAAATTCTTGTTGAGATGCTGAATGGAACTGCATTAAATATTTAGATCAAATTGGGAAGAACTGAAATCTTTACTATATTGCAGAAGCTCACCCATTAACATGGTATATTTCCCCTCCATGTATTTATTCTTTAATGCCTTTCCATTAAGTATACATTTCTCCATGAAAAGTCTTAAAATATTTTGTTAGTTTTCTTTCTAGGTTTCTCATATATATTTTTGCTGTTGTAAATTCAGACATTAAAACTTCTTACATTTTCTAAGCCAGTGAATAGAAATACAATTTACTTTTTTATGTACTGGTCTTTCATTCAACAAACATGCCAATATCTATTATTTATTCATATTGTTTGTCCACAGATTATTTGGGATTTTGAATGTAGGCAAAACATGTGAATAATAATAATATTTTCTTGTCTTCCATTCTAATCCCTAAATCTTTTTTTATTTTCCTTACCTTATCATGCTGTCTAGGACCTCCAGTATATTGAATATATGAGGCAATCATGAGTAACCTCATCTTCTCCCTGAATTTAAAGAGAATGTTTCTAACATTTCACCATTGGATATAATGCATACAATAACCAAGCATAATATTTTGAAACTGGAATTTTATAACTCAACTAGATTGTTGCCCAGGATCTTGACTCATTTCACTCCCTTTTTTGACTTTCTCTCTTTAAACCACATAGCTTAAAATTGTCAGATATTTTATGATATTCTTGTTACCTCCACCATTTTATGGAGATATAGAATAATTGCTGTAGGTTATCTCTCTTCTTCCATATTTTGCTTGCTTTTCCATATGTTCCATATCTTTAAACTTTAAGGAAACAGGGATACTCAAGGCATTGGTGTTAGTGTAAATCATAGAATTGCAAAAGAAAAAGAAAAATCAGAGTTATTGGTTTCCATGGTAACAGGATAGGCTGAAGTTTTAGGAGGTTTGAAACATGAAATATATATAAATATTTAAATCTCTCGAATAAGGTTTGAAGCAGAGCATAAACTTACCTCTGTGATATGGTATATCCTTTATGGATGATAGAATATCTTTAAAATGCACCATCAGATAGATGGTTTCTGCATCCTATAACCCTAAGGAGGCTATAACCACTAAATGAGATCTAGTACCTTCAGCACAATTCTTAAATGCTTGCATAATTATTCAAAAGGATTGTACACATTTTCCCTTTCTTCCTTCCTTCCTTCCTTCTGCTATCCCTCCTTACTTTCAATCCTTATTTTCAATTTCTTTATTTCCATCCATTATGTTCTTCCTTCCATCTGCACAAATTTATTGTGTGCATAATGAGCACTGAATGGACTTCCACTTTAAAATAGTAATTGATAAATAAAATAATGTGGGTCCAGTTTAAGATAGTGTCTGAAAAAGCTTCTACAAAATTTCCATGAAAATATATAAGACACATACAAAAAGAGAAAGAAATCACACCACTAAAATCAGGGACTGAAAACAATCTATTAGTAATGACTGTGGTCTCAAATTAAGAAAACTATATTACACTTACAAAAGCTATAATTAGAAAAATATGATAGATTTATTGATTAAATAGATTAAATAGATAATAAAAAGATGAGAAATTAGATACATATATAATAGATACAAGTAATATATCTTATAGATATATAAGCCCTATCTATGGGCTCAAAGATATTGTTTAGAAATTTTTCTGATTCTTTACACATGTCTAGTTAGAGTAACAAAAACCCAGAAAATCTTGGTGGCATACAAAAATAAACATTTATTTACCTCACAAATCTGCTGATCTGGGCTGAGCTGGGCTATTCAACTCATGTTGTGTGCTCATCTGAGACCAACCTTAGTGGTTAGGTGGCTCTGTTGATCTTGGCTGGGCTCTCTCGTATATCTGGCATTTGACTGGCTCTTGGCTAATCTAGGATGACAACAGCTGGAACAACTAAGTCAATGCAGCTCTCCTCCACATAGCTTTCATCTCTCCACAGGCTAGCCCAGGCATGTCAGAGGTATAAAAGTGAGCAAACCAATCATGTACTTGAATTTCAAAACTCTACTCATGTCATATTTGCTAACGTCCCTTTGACCAAAACAAGTCATGTGGACAAGTCAGAATAAAGAGGCATCACAAAATTTATAAAGGGAATGAGTGTATGTATAGAATGGGGACCATGCTGCAATCTACTGCAATAACAAAATGATGAATATTCATTGTACAAAAACTGTAAATAAAAAAAATTGAGTCACTCAGAAAACAGTTGAGTGCTGTTAATTCCCATATTTGTATCACTACCTGAACTCTAGACTCTACAGTCTGCTGCTTATTCATCATCACCAGTTGGAATTAATGAACAATTCTGATTAAAAACATCAAATGTGGGAGGTGTGAGAGGTGGGGAACATGGGAATCCCTGTAATTTCTGAGTAATAATTAGGTAATCTAAGCACCTTTAAAAAATATATATATAAAATAACATTTATGTAAGAAAATGCACATATATGCATATGTATTTATATATCCTTTTACAAATATTGGCATGTACTGTGAAAAATCTTGATTTTTATGAACAATAAAAAATTAAAAAAAAATCAAGTAAAAACAAAAAAAGGAGAAGCAACAGATTGTTGTAGAGAACATATGTATGTTATTGGGGAGAAAATGCAACTTAATCTAAATGCCAGGAAGATAAAGAAATATTGTTAGTAATCAATCTAAATCCAAGTAACCTAAGACATACAAGGATATATAATAAATGTATGTTTAAAAAAAAAAACCAAAAAAAACCCATCAAAACTGAACTCCTGATTTTTTACATGCCAAGCACTGTTCTAGGCACTGAAAATACAGAAATGAGCAAAACAGAAAAGGTTCCTGCCAAATGCAAATCATATCAGAGTGAGGGGAGATGCACAACCAACTAAGAAACATGGTATATATGAGCTATGATTTCTCTGATCATGAAAAGTACAATGATGAACAATAAACTATAGTGAAGAGGGTGAGGAATGCGAGGGCAGTTATGGAAGGCCTCCTGGCAAGGTGGCATCTGAGCAGACACTTGAAGGAAGTAAGAGGGACAAGGTACATGGAAGAACATTCTAGATGGAGCCAACACAGTGACTACAAAGTGGTGATGTGGAGCCTGCTTAGCCTGTTTGAAGAATAGCAAAGAGATCAAAATGGAGCAAAGTTTGTAGAGGGTGAATGGCAGCGAATCTGACTGGAGATGAGGTCAGAGAACTAGTTAGTATTTCTTATAGTATGTTAAAGGTAAGGCTTCAGCTTTTATGCAGAGTGAGATAGGGAGTATCAAAGAATTTTTAGCAGAGCAGTGACCTAGTCTGACTTATGTTTTAAATGGGAATTTTTCAGTTGCATAAATGTTACCACAATAAAAAATTTTAAGAAAGAATCTGGCTACTATAAAAGAAGCTTGTTCAGCATAGTTTTTAGGAGGATAAGGGCAGAAAAAGGAGGCTAGTTAAGAAGCCATTAGAATAATCCATATGAGAAATAATAATGGTTCAAACCAAGGTGTTTGGGGGAAGGTGATAAGTAAGGGATTAATTTAGGATGTATTTTGAACATACAGCATGTAGAAGAAAAAGTTAAGTCATATATGAACCTCATATTTTGGTCTAAGTAATTGGAAGAATAGAGTTTCCACTGAATAGTATGGTGAAAAGTGTGGATGGTTCGAGGGTAAACAATCAGGAGTTCAGTTTTCATGTGTTTAATTATAGCCTTTATTTAATATCTAACTGGTGATGCAGAATAGGCAGCTGACTGCAGAGTCTAGAGTTTAGTAGTGATAAAACTCTGAGAGTCATCAGTATATGAAGGTAATATTTAAAGCCATGAGACTTTCTCTCGCTCTCCATGATTGATGACAGACAAGAGAATATCAAGGACTGAGAACTGGGAACTCATATATGTAAATATTTAGGATATGAAGATAAACCAACAACGGGGAATAAGAAAGAGCTGCCACTGAAGAAAGACAACAAAGAGTGTGTGATTTACCCTAAGTCAAGTTCACCAAAACTGTGTCAAGAAGGCAGGTGCAATCACCTGTATCAAATGATGCCAAAAGGTCAAGTAAGATGAGTATTGAGAATTGAGCTCTGGATTTTACAACACAGACATCATTTTAACCTTCATATGGTTTGGTGAAATGGTAGGGATAGAAGCTTGATGATGATAGGTTCGATTGAGGATGGGAAGATAGGACATCATTCCATACATAGTTGTGTAACCTAGAGTTTTTACTTAATATACTGTAAAGAATTTAGGCATGCTTAAATATTCTTCTACGTAATCAGTTTTAATGGCTGAATAGTACATTTATGTGTGGATGTGCCATAATGTATTTACTTTGTCCCATATGCTTGCAAATATGGATTGTTTCCTTTTTTTTT
>JAQZBX010001360.1:0-84224 GCA_029593785.1 Cabassous unicinctus
AGTGCCGGGGAATTTACTGGCAAAGGAAGATATCCACTGATGGGCCCTTGATTTGATGATGAGCCTCATGAGTATTTCTCTTCAAATTGTTATGGGATACCTAAGGGTTGCCTCCTTAGAGCCTCCTTGTTGCTCAAATGTGGCCTCTCTTTAAGCAAAACTCAGCATATGAATCCATTACCTTCCTCCCAGTGTGGGATATGACTCTCAGTGATGAGCTTCCCTGGCACTGAGAGATTACTACCAAGAGCCAACTGGCAATGTGACTGGAAGAAACATTGAATAAAAGGGGGGGAAGTAAAGACAAATGAATTTAAATGGCTAAGAGACTTCAAAATGAGTCAGGAGGTCATCCCAGAGGTAACTTTTATGCCCATCTCAGTAGAATCTCATAGAATCCCAAAGTGAATATCACCCCAAATAGTGGGTCTCCTGAGGGCTCTGGAGACACCCAGGTCCTTTTTCAGGGCAGATAGCTCTGGAGTTTGGCATCTTGCCAGTGGGCTCTACTTTGGAGTTTGTGCTCTTGATAGTGACAGTGTTGGACTCAACTCTGTCTTCCCTGCACATGGCTCATCTGTCCTTTCTATTCAAACCTACACTTGGTGCTGGAGTTTGTAGGTGTACATCCAGAGATTTGGGTCTTTGAACTTTCCATGAGTCAGCTGGGCATATAACCTCAGTGGAATAGCAACTCCTACTCTACAGCTAATTGGACTCAAGCAGGACAACTGGAGGTGGCATGATGATGGACAATGGATGTCCCAGGGAATGGAGAGAGTCTGTAGCTACAGGCAGGATAATCCCATCCATCTTCCCCATGGGATAAAAGCCCTCTCTTAATGGGAGGTTGAGTGGACCTCACCAACCCATACTCCTCAGGATTGGGGGAAGGGCTATGGACTAGAATGAACTTACTGGTATTCTACTATAGACATACTGTGATTCAAGCAATGGAAGAAATTACAAGATTGATGTAGAACCAGGGACAGCTGGAGGCTCTGGAGACAGGGAGAGGGAAAGCAGTTGTAATACAGGGCCTTTTTTGGACCTTTGGAATTGTCCTCAGTGATATTGCAATGACAGATATAGGTCATTTTATATCATCATATAACATGCAGTACTCTGTGGGAAAGAGTGTGGTCTACCATGTTAACTATGGTCCATGCTTAATGGCAAAACCTCAGGTTGTGTTTATCAATTGCAATTAATGTGCCACACTAATGAAGAATGTTTATGTGGGAGGTTGTGAGAGGTGTGGGAGGTGGGGCCTATGGGAATCCCTATATTTTTCTTGTAACATTTATGTAAATTAAGTATCTTTTTAAAAAATTAAATAATTTTTTAAAATGTGAAACTAGTAACACCAGAGAATCTCTGATTGGATGCAGGTCTAAGGCCTGGACCCACAGCCAACACAGAAATTTCTACCTTGGCTGCTCTCTGGAGAATGTCTCTGATGCTCTATGAATTTTCTCCCTTTTGCCATGTTTTCTCATATCCCAAATCATGAATTCATGTCAGCATTTGTGGCTGAAATAATATGAGGTGGATAATAAAAAAAGATTCATCCATGTTATCCTGTGTGTTATTATTGTATTCCTTCTTACAGCTGAGTAATATCCCATTGTATGTATATACCACACTTTGTTTGTTGATTCATCTGTTGATGGGCATTTAGGTTGATTCCAACTTCTGGATATAGTGAATAAAGCCACTATGCATATTGGTGTGCATATTTCTGTTTCTGTCATTGCTTTCAGTCCTTCTGGGTATATACCCAGCAGTGGAATTCCTGGGTCATATGGAAGATCTATATTTAGTGTTTTGAGGAACCACCAAAATGTCCTCCACAGTGGCTGGACCATTCTACATTTCCACCAGAAGTGGATGAGAGTTCCCATTCCTCCACATCCTCTCCAACACTTCTAGTCCTCTTTTTTTTTTTTTTTAATGTCTGCAAGTCTAATAGGGATAAACACTCTTAATTTCTGTTTTTCTGTGAATATTTTGAACTTTCCCTCATTTTTGAATGCCAGCTTTTCTGGATGGGGAAATATTGGATGGAATTTTTTTCTTTTAGGACCTTATCTATGTCATAACACTACCTTCTTGCCTCCATGTTTTCAGAACAGAAATTAGCACTTTGTATTAGTCAGCGAAAGGAATGCTGATGCAAAATACCAGAAGTTGGTTGGGTTTAAAAAGGGTATTTATTTGTGGTAGGAGCTCACCATTAGCAAACCATAAAGCATGAGATTCTTCCCTCACCAAAGTCTATTGCTATGTGTTAGTGTAAGTTGGCTGCCTAGGTCTGCAAGGGTTCAGGGTTCCTGGGTTTCTCTTTTAATGGGACTTTTTTCTCTCCTGGCTCAGCTGCTCTGCTATCTTCACAAGGCTAGCTGTAGACCATCAGGCAAACAGCTCTGTCTCTCTCCCCAGACCTAGATTCTCTCCAGGCTTAGCTGCTCTGCATTCTCCCATATGTTTAATTCACAAGTCCAGCTCAAAACTCCCAACTCTGTCCTTTGTTATGTATTTTCTTTGTGAGTCCCCACCCACCAAGAGGTGGGGACTCAACACCCTACTGGTGTGGTGCATTCAAAATCCCAATCATAATTTAATCAATTAAAGATGATATCACCAACACACCAGTTTACAAACATAATCCAATAACTATTTTTGGAATTCATAAAAAATGCCAAATTGCTGCATAATCTTTTTGAGCTTCCCTTGTATTTGATGGATCCCTTTCCTTTTGCTGCTTTCAGTATTCTTTCTTTGTCTTGAGTATTGGACATTTTGACGAATATATGCCTTGAGTTAAGCCTGTTAGGATTTATACTGTGTGGGTTGTTTTGCACTTTCTGGACTTGTACATCTATGTTCCTCAATAGATTTGGGAAATTTTCAGCCATCATTTCCACCAACATTCCTTTTGCCCCTTTCCCTTCTCTTCTCCTTCTGGGATGCCTATAACACATATGTTTGTGCATTTCATGTTTTCATTCAAGTACCTAAGTCCCTGCTGGATTTTTTCTATATTTTTGCCTGTGTCTACCTACTATCTGTCTGAATTCAGGTGTACTGTCTTCCACATCACTAATTCATTCCTCTGCATATTCAAATATGCTGTGATGTGCTTCCAGTGCTTTTTTATTTCTTGCATTTTGCCATTCATCACCATTGTATCCATCATCTTTTTATGCATGTTATAATTTCTTTGGTATGTTCTTCCAGTGTTTTCTTAACATAATTAATATCTTCCTTCACTTCATTATGTTGACTCAAGGTATTTTATGGACATCTCTGATTAGTTGTTCCACATTATGCATTTCTTCCTGTTTTTTATTTTGTTAATTAGACTGGGTCATGTCTCCTTGTTTCTTAGTAAGGCTTGTAATTTTTGTTGATGTCTAGGTATCTGTCTTGATAGATTTATTCAGTTGGTTATGATCTCTTTCTACTCTAGGGTTTTATTTTGTTGTTGTTTTTTTATGTGTAGTAAGGTTTCCCTTTCACACTTCATTTCTCTTATTCTTTTTCCTTGCTCTTGTCTATTTTCCCTTGGGACAAAAGAATTAGGACCAGAGAAAAGACTAGAGATTAGTAGAGAAAAAGAATAATAGTTATAATTATAAAAAAGGTAGAAGAAGAACCATAGAAGACCTAGGAAAATAAATAATTAACTTGTGCAAAAATTTCATAAGTACAGAGGAATAAGAATAAAAAATGTGGAATAGAAAAAAATGAAATGAGAAATAAAATAGGGGAAAATATGTAGAATGATTTAATAGGCCAGAATGATGAGAAGAGAGTAAGAGAAAAAAGAAATAATAAAAAGAAAGAAAACAATTGGACAAAAGAGAGAAAGAAATTAAAAAAAACTGAAAATCAAAGAAAAATTTATGGAGTGAAAGAAAAACAACAGAAAACAGAAGGTAGAAAAATGAAGGAAAGAAAATAAATAACAGGTAGAAAAAATCAGTTAAAGGGGGAAAATGAAACAAAGAAAGAGAAAACACAACAAATAAGAAAAAACAGCAGCAACTTAAGAAAAGAACAACCAAGGAAAGGTAGCCTTCTCTTTTAGGCCACTAAGAAGTTTCTCTGGCTGCCAGTGTCCATCAATCAATCACCCTGCATCTTTCCCTCTGAAGGTAAAGTATGGAGTTTTAGTGAGTATAATAAAGAAAAAAGGAACCTTAAAAAATAACAGATTTAAGAAAACCTAAAATAAAAAGAATGTCTACTTATTTCCTATCATAAGATATCACCTGGGTGGCTGGTAGCCTGGTGGGTCCCTTCTCCACTTCACTGAGGAGACCAGGGAATTGAACCAGGGGCCTTGTATATGCAAGGCAGTAATTCCTCCACTGAGCTAAATTGTATCCTTAGGTTGATTAGGTTTCAGAAAACTCTCTGTCCTCTTTCCCCTAGGCATTTTAAACTACAATTTGCTAGAGTTCTGCTGATTAGGCACCTGTCACACCCTGTTGCATTTGGGCAGTTTGATGTAATTATGAATTCCAAAAATATAATCAGATCATGATTGTAAACTGATCTGTTAATCTGGGCATGGTTAAGTTATGATTAGGGCACTGACTGGGCCACATCAGTAGGGCATTGAGCCCCAGCCCTTGGTGGGTGGGGAATCAAATATAAAAGGCATGGCAAGAACAGATTTGATGCAGTTTTTTGAGAATCAGTTTTGATGTTGGAGAAAAGGCCCCAGAAGAAGAGAAGTGAGCCATTCACCTGATAGTCTACAACTGACATTGTGGAGGAACCAGAAGAGCTAAGCCTGGAGAAAAATGCAGCCCCAGGAAGAGAGGAACACAGGAAGCCTGAACCCTGGCAAACGTCAGCAGCTATCTTGCTCCAACACGTGGCAATGAACTTTGGTGAGAAGAAACTTATGGCCTGGTATCTGTGGACTTCTATCCCAAATAAATACCCTTTATAAGGACCAATCCATTTTTTGTATTTCAGATTAGCACCCCTTTGGCTGACTAATACACACCCCATCTCTATTCTTGTTCCTCTCTTTCTTTTGATGGCTGGGCATGACAGCCTTCCTAAGCAGACACCCCTCCCCTCTCCCTATTGGGTTGGGGTTCCTTCTGAGATGCAAAGTGTACTCAGCTGGCCAAACTCACCAAAAAGAAATCACTGTCCACCCTCTGTCAGAACCCTCTTCCACCCCGGGAATGCCACTTCCCAGTATGTTGGCAGCAGTGAGCCAGGGTTTCTACCAATGCTCCTTGTCCTGAGGGTGGAGTATATGTGCCATTTCCAGCCACAGGGGCGAGAAAATCACCATTTTCCTTTAGCTTCTTTATCTTTCCAGTAGCTTTCTAGATGACTCAGAGCACTTTCCCATTCTATATATATCGGAAACTCCCTTAGATAGGTCGCTGCCTTCTATCCACTTTTTTTGTGAGATGGTTAGACTCTGCGTACCTACTTCAGCACCATTTTCCCTGAAGTCTCTTTTCATTTTACTCATGGTGATCTAGTTTTCCCATCACCATTTGTTGAAGAGACAATTCTTTCCAGATTGAGAAGTCTTTTCCACCAAGACAATAATTGATTGACCAGAAATGTGATGGTTGAGTATTGAGTTCTCAATTCTATGGCATTGTTCTATATGTCTGTCATTGTGACATTACCTTGGTCTTTTGATTACTGTCCATTTTTATAGCTTTTATGGTTGGAAAGTGTGAGTCCTCCAGTCTTCCTTTTCAAGATGGCTTCAGCCATTCAAGGCCCATTATCCATCCTAATAAATTTCATGAGTGTTTTTCCATTTCTGCAAAGAAATTTGTTTGAATTTTAATTGGCAATACATTGAATCTGCAAATTGCTATGGGTAATATTTATATTAAGGTGTTATCCATCCCATGAACATGGAATACCCTTCCATTTATATAGATTTTAAAAAATTTCCATTAGCAATGTTTTGTTGTATTCTGTTTAGAAGTCCTTAATATACTTGATTATATATATTCTTTTATATTTGATTTTTAAAGTTTTAACTGTGAATGGGCTTTTTTTCTTCACTTCTTCCAATTGTTCATTCTGTATAAAAGGTCTACTGATTTTTGGGTGTTGATTTCATACTGTGCCAATTTGCTGAGTTCATTTATTAGTTCTAGGAATTTTGTTGTAGATTTTTTTAGGATTTTCTGTATATAGGATGGTATAAAGTGCAAATAGGGAATGTTCTAACTTTTCCTCTTACAATTTGAATTCCTTTATTTCTTTTTCTTGCCTAATTGTTCTGACATGAACTCTAGTAAAATGTTGAATAACAGAGGATTCAGTGCTCATCCTTGTCTTGTTCCTGATCATAGATGGAAGGCTATCAGTTTTTCACCATTAACTAGTATGTTATCTGTGGGCTTTTCATATATGCTCTTTTCATGTGGAGGAAGTTTCTTTCTATTCCTAGTGTTCTAAGTGCTTTTTCTCTACAAAGGGTGCTGTTTTTTTTTTTGTGAAATGCCTTTTAGGCCTTCATTGAGATGATCATGTGGGTATTTTCTTATATTCTGTTAGTGTGGTGGATTCCATAATTGATTTTACAATGGTGAACCAAATTTGCATATCAGGGAAGATTACCAATTCATCAGTGTGTATATACTTTTAAGATGCTGCTGGATTGAGTTTGCTAGTATTTTGAATTAATGAGATTTCAGTCTGTAGTTTTCCTTTCTTGTAGTATTAATGAGATTTAGGTCTGTAGTTTTCCTTTCGTTTGTTATCTTGTGGTATCCTTAGTTTGTGGATTACCTATGAAGGCAATGCTGGTCTCATAGAATGAGTTAGGTATTTCCCCTCCTCTTCAGGTTTTTGGAAGAGTTTGAGCAGAATTAAAGTTAAGTCTTCTTTAAATGTTTGCTAAAGTTTTCCTGTGAAACCATGTAATCCTGAACTATTCTTATTTGGGAGCATTTTGACTATGGATACAATCTCTTAATTAATCATTGGTTTGTTAGATGTTCTATTCCTTCTTAAGTAAATGTAGGTAGTTTATGTGCTTCTAAGACTTTTTCCTTTTCATCCATTTTATTTAATTTATTGGCATATATCTTGGGAGAGTTTGAAGTTGTCTTATGCCTGCTAAAAAGTAGAAGATTAAATTTTTTACTTAACCCCTTCCTGTGTCTGCCAGGCCCTTTTGATAGGACTACATCATTGAAATATTACACAGTTTAGGATTCTGCCCACTTGCTGGGCTTTATGTAAATGGAAAAGAGAAAATGGGAGCTATCATTTTTTATCCTGCCATGTGAGTGAGGATGTGATGATCAACAGCAGCCAAAATTTAAGCACAATACTCCCAAGAGGATGGTCCAACAGAAAAGTTCAAGGCTGAAGAAATGAACCATATGCCTCATAACCCACAGATGAACTTGGGGAAAAAACAGAACAGCCAAGACTGGAGAGGAGGACCTAAAAGATAGAAGTCCTATGACTGCTTGTCTGCATGTGAGCTCCAGGAGATGGTAGGTTCTGTAAGGGAAAGCAGGGAGCTCAATATTAAATGGTAACCATTTTACTTTGCCATGTGGGAGGAACCCAGTATCACCAGTAGCTAACATTGGTGAAAAAGCATCTCAGCTGATACTTTGATTTGGACATTTCATGACTTCAGAATTGTAAAATTTACCCTAAATAAAACTTTCATTATAAAACCCAGCCATTTCTGATATTTTGCATGAGCAGCCTGTGGTAAATTTAACATATGTCTGTTCATAGAATCCACTTATGGCCCTTTTACATTTCAATAAGCATGGTTGTAATATCTTCTTTTTCATTTCTGATGTTCTTTATTTCTATCCTCACCCTTTTCCTCTTTGTCAATGTAGCTAAATGTTGATTTTATTAATCTTTACCAAGAATCAACTTATGGTTTTGCTATTGCTATATTGTTTTCTTATTTTCTATTTCATTTATCTCTACTCTTATCTTTATTTCCTTCCTTCTCCTTGTGATTGGTTTAGTTTGCTCTTCTTCACATTTTTCCAGTTTTGAGATTAGCTGTCTGATTTGAAGTCTCTTCAATTTTAATGTAAGCATCTAGAGATATTAATTTCCCTCTCAACACTAACTGCTGCATCCCAAAAATTTTGGTATGTAGTATTTTCATTTTTATTCACCTTAAGATAATTCCTAATTATGTGTCTGATTTCATCTTTATTGCACTGGTTGTTTTAGATTATATTGTTTAATTTCCATATATTTGTGAATTTCCCCTTTCTCCCTCTGTTGTTGATTTCTAGCTTCATTCTGTTGTAGTCAGAGAACATGCATTGTATGATTTCAATTTTTTAAAATTCATTGAGACTTGTTTTGTGCCCCAACATATATATTCTATCTTGGAGAATGATCCATGTACACTGGAAAAGAATATGTACATTTTTCTTGTTGGGTGCAGTGTTGTATATATTTCTGTTAAGCCTGGTTTTTTGCATGTATCTGTATAAGTCAAGTCTTGTACTTCCTTATTGATCTTCTCACTAGATGGTGTAGCCTTTATTGAGTGTGGTGTGTTAAAGTCTCCTACTCTTTATGTAGAATCTGACAGTACTTGCTTCATATATTTTTGGGCTCTACATTTATGTGCATATATATTCATAATTGTTACACATTCCTTTTGAATTGTCCCCCTTTTCAGTATGTAATGATCATCTTTGGCCCTAATATATATTTTGATTTAAGTCTATTTTGTCCTAGATTAGTAGAGCCACCTCAGTTCTTTTTAAATGTACTTTTAAAAAAAAGTTATTTAGATTACATGAATATTATACTAAAAATATAGGGTATTCACATATGCCCCACTCCCAACCCCTCCCATATTTTCCCTCATTAACAACATCCCTCATTAGTGTGGTGCATTTGCTACAATTGAACACATTTTGGAGCACTGCCACTAAGCATGGATTACAGCTTACATTGTAATTTACACTCTCCCACACATTTGTAAGTTATGAAAAGATATATAGTGGCTTGTATCTATCATTGCATATCATTCAGGACAATTCCCAAGTCCCAGAAATGTTCCCATATTACACCTGTTTTTCCCTCTCCCTTTCTTCAGGGACCTTCAGTGGCTACTGCCTCCCTATCAATGATAAAATTCTTCCACTGATAGAATCACAATAAATCTTTAGTAGAATACTAGTAAGTCTACTCTAGTTCATCATTCATTCCCCAATCCTGAGTATTCTGGGATGGTGATTCCCACTTCATCTCTGTTTAAGAGGGGACTTAGATACCATGGAGCAGAGAGATGGGACAATCTTGCTTGCAGTTGCACATTCTTTCTATTCCTTGGGATGGTTTTGTCCATCATCATCTCCTTGTTAGTTGTCCTTGGTTATTCCAAATAACTGGTGAGTAGGTGTTGGAACTTTGTTGAGATTCAGGGCCCAGCTGGCACATGGACAGCTCAAAGATTTAAGTCTCTTGGACATACATCTGTCAATTCTAAGATTAACTTTAGCATCAAATAGAAGGGGCAGAAGAGCCATGTTTAGGGAAACCACAACTGAGTCCAATTCTGCCACACTGGGGAGCAAAAATTCCAAAATAGGGCCCAAAGACAGGGCATCAAATTCCTGAGCTGTCTGTCCTGCCTATAGTGTCTGAAAATCTCCACTATTTGAGGCAATATTTACTGTGTCAGTCAATGAGAGCCTGCTGAGATGTGCATATATGTAACCTCTGGAATGACCTCGCAACTCAACTTGAAAATTCTTAGCAATATAAACTCATCTGTCTTTATCCTTTCCCCCCTTTAGTCAATGTATTTTCCAGTTGTATTGTTAGTTGGTACTTGGTAGTATTCCCTCTGTGCCAGCAAGTCTCATGCCCAGGAGTCATGTCCCACAGTGGGTGGAAGGTAATGTATTTATATGCTGAGTTTGGCATTAACAGAGGTCATATTTGAGCAACAAGGAGGCTCTCAGGAGATAACTTTTAGGCACCCTATAATACTAGCCTAAGTTTCAAGTTCAAATTAAAGGTTCATAAGGACAGTCATCAATATCAAGGGCCTGTCATTTGTCCATCCTCCTTCACTAGTCACTGCCCCAGTACTCATTGGGTTCTTGCTGTCCCATTAGAGAATGTGGCAGAGCTCCACAGGATGGGAATTGTACATTCTTTCAGTTATTGTGTGAATCTTCACCACTGTGACAAGATCCCATGAACACTTGAACACATTTATATGCCTTATACGTATGCCCCATGTGAGTCTCCTCCCATGCATTCCCCATCACTGACACCCTGCAGTAGTGATCCTCCCCTGCCATAGTTGCAAACGTTCTGTGATTCAAAACTTCTTCAAAAATGAAGCTAAGAAAACACCAAATACAATTAATAAGAAAATGAAATAATAATGATAGTTTTAAAAATAACAAATAAAAATTTTTTAAAGTGGAATAATAAAAAAATTAAAAATCTAAAATTAAAAACAATTTGACATTGTGTTTTACATCACTGTAAGATCTGTTATCCTCTTTGTACAGTGACATTTCTGTTTATTTCTCCAGTGACTTTTTTTTTTCATTTTGTCTTCAAAGAATCTTTAGGTTACAGAGAAGTCACTTACAGAATATAAGGGATTTCCATATACCCAACTTCCTCCATTTTCCCTTTCCCCCTATTAATTACATTTTACATGTGGATGGTACATTTGTTACAATTGATGTACAAATATTGAAGCATTGTTACTAACCATGGTCAATGATTTACATTATGGTTTACATTTTGGACCATATACTTTTATAATTTTTGATGAAATTTAACATGGCCTGTATCCCACAGGTAGGCAATATTTAAATATACATCAATTGTAACAAATGTACCATCCTTGTCCCTCTTTTGGTTGCAACGTTCATGGTATATTTTTTCCATCCTTTTCGCTTCAACATATTTGTTTTTTAATATAAGATATGTCTCTTGCAGACAGCATATAGTTGGTTCATGCTTTTTAATACATTTTACCAATCTCTTCCATTTGACTGAAGAGTTGATTCCATTTACATTTAAAGGTACTACTGGTAATATAGAAATTTCTTTTGTCATTTTTTTATTTTAACTTTTAAGTCTTATGCTGTTTTTTTCTCTCACTGCAGCATATATGGCTTTGAATTTTTCATGCAACTCTTTCAGTTCTTTTCCCTTCTAGTCACAAAAATATTTCATTTCTTAATAGTTACACAGCAAGCTTTGAGATATAACTGTGAGCTCATGGTCTATAAGTAAAATGTATGGTGAGAATTCTCTCCCAGAAACTCTAAGAATAATCTGATCTGTGAACTGCTTGACCACCTTTTTATCAATGGATTCCTTAGTAATTACTGTAAAGGTGTAAATTCAGCCCTACTGACAAACATTGTAAATGTTCATTTTACATAGTTACTGTAAAAGTGTAACTTCTGCCTTGCTAGAAAACCCAGTGAATAACTGGGCCTTGTTAATCTCTCTTGAGCACTGCACCGTTTAATCATGCTATCCCCTTGCATGCCTTCTCCATCTGCATATAAACATGTGTTTTAAAAAAAGACCCCTCTTGCTTCCTGGCAAGTGTGGCTTGAGCTTCAGAAGTGTCATGCTCTCTGTCCACTGCCACAGATCAGGATTTAGGCCATGACCAGTCTCAGACTCTCAAGGATAGAGGATCACCCCTCTGGGCCATTGAGGGTGAGGCTCCACATAAGCTTCCTACTAAACACTCTTTGTTCACCAAGCTTAACTTGTCTGAGTCTTTCTTTGGTCTGATATATCCCACTCAGTTTGGTGGGAAGCTGTCATTTTACATGGGTCCCTGCTTGGAACACTCACTTCTATTTAATATTAATTTGCTTTCTTGTGTTGTACCATTTTAAGTGCCTTCCAAATTCTAACTGAATGCTTTTCATTTGTTTCAACCCATTAGGTTAAAATGCAACATACTAAATACATACTCTAAACCTCTGAACCCCTACCATGTTTTTACTTATGACTTAGATGTTTGTGCGTTTTATGTACAAAAGCCTTTGTTTATCATTACCTTTTATGCATTTGCATTTTAGCACCTGTAGGAAACAAGAAGTGGATTTACATAGCAAACAATATAATACAATATTGCTGGTATTTACAATTACCCAAATGGTTACATGTACTGCAGATCATTGTTTCTTTAGGCTGTTTGAAGCACTTTCTAGTATATTTTCATTTCAGTTCGAAAAACTCTTATTAGCATTGCTTGTGAAGCAGGTCTAATGGTGACAAATTCCCTCAGCTTTTGTTTAACTGAGAATGTGTTAATTTCTCCCTAATTTTTGATAGAGTGACTCACTATATATAAATTTTTGTCTGGCAGTTGTTTTCCTTCAGCATTTTAAGCATTTCAACCCTGTAAATATGAATCTAAACTTCTCTAAATATAAAGTTAAAAAATAACCACACTAATGAAAAAAAAGGAATGAATCTAAAAAAAAGACTACTATAATCATTAATAAAATATGGGTGATTACAGAGATCTCCTTTCATGTGAGGAGATGAAGTGAATTTTAGGCTTAGCTACAAAGAATTTAAAGGAGGCAGCCATGCAAAGTGCTAAGGAAAGAGCTTTCCCAGCAGTAGTTGAAGGAAGGGCAAATGCCTAAAATGGGGAAGGCAGTTCCCACTTCAAGGTACAGAAAAGAGAGTGGGGAAAATTGGTTATGGATGCAATTGGACAGCTGAGAAGAAGGCAGGTCACATGGTAGGGAAACATAAGTTTGGATTTTATTTACAGAATCTATATGGAGAGGTGTGGGAGCAGGGCAGAAGCAGCAGGATAAACAAGGCAGGTTTTTAGGCAAGTTAACCCTTATTTGTTCTAACTTAATGTGGTAAGGAAAACATAAATGAGTAAGAAGATATTTCTGCCTAACTTACTGAATCTATCCTAAATATTTTGTCTTAGGGAAATATAGCAATTGATGGACAAGATACTAGAATAAGAAAATAGTACTAGATGTATTTCAGTTGGCCTTGATTATGTTTCTTCTCATCTTGCCCCAACAACCTTTCTTAATTCCTTCAGATATCTTCTCTCCTTCACTCTGACTTTCCCTTGGCACATAAGCATGCTCTCCCCTTTCTTTATATCTCATCCAAAACTGAGATAACAACTTTGCTGAATGCCCCCACAACTGTAAGTAGTGCTCCCTCACACTCCTCTCAGAGCTAAGGTTCTTAGATAACTCTTAGGCCATTACCTGGCACCATTTACTCATTTCCAATTCAACCAGCTGTGATCTTGTCACACTTCAGCCAACTACTCCAATGAAACTACTCTTCTAAGTTTACCACTTATATTCAAGATCTCGAGGGCAATAGACACATACCTTTTTTATCTTCTTGACTTGTACTTGCTGATTTCTCATCACTGTTTATAGGTTTGATAGCCACCACCTTTGCTTACCAATATCATCGTTTTTGAATTCTTTCCTACCACTAATTTTCTTTCTTCTGTGTGTAGTCTTCCTGTATTTATCTCTTTCATGTTGATGCCCCCAAAATTCAATCTCCTGCCCAGATACACCTCATGCTACATACTCTTTCTGAGTTTCCACATCCAAACTATGGATTCAACTGAATCAGTATGCAAATGATCCCAACACTTCACTTCTAGCAAGAATTTTCTCCTCAGACCCACATCAGAACTTCCAGTTGGACTCTCATGAATATCTCAGACTAAAGCTCTTCCTGCAAAATTCTTCCCCCTCTTTCCTGTCAGGGTGAATTTCAACACCAGTGCTCTAAGCCAAAAGATGGAAGGTTTCCTTAACATGTCCTGCTCTCTGATTCATTGATGCAGTTAGTGATGATGTGTCAACTCTACTTCCTAAATATGTTTTCTTAATTTCCTTCCTCCTTGTTCTTCATGCCATAGAATTAGCCCAAGTCTTCATTACTTGTAACCTAGCTCTCTGCCACAAGGTTCCCACTAGTTTCTCTACCTCTTGACCAGCTTCTCTTGAAATCATCTTCTATATTGTTGCTGTTAGAAAATATAACACCCTTATCAAAAATGTTTCAATTGTTAATGTAGTCTGCACAAAATCCAGATTCCTCAGCATTTCATACCAAAAATCTCATTGCCTGGTGACAGTTCATCTCTCCAGCCACACCCCTACCATCTCATCAGATCTATGTTACACTAGAGGTCATCATATTCTAAACAGTGTTCTGAGCAGAAATTATTAAGTTATTAATCAAATTCTGTTCAAATAACTTGAATTTGTTAAAGTGGGGATATTGGTTTAAACACAGTAATGGACATCGAGAGAATCTAAGAAAGGAAAAGAATGTAAATTTTAAGTACTGTACTACAGTTTTTTTATTGAAAACCCATTAACATCCCTAGGAATTCAGTTTAGAAAATGCTATTGAAGTCATTTGGAACAGCTTGTAACTATTCCTAGAATTTGTTATGCTGCCTTTCATCTCCACCTCTGTGTGGTGTCCTATCCATTCATTCATTTACTCATTTGTTTTTTCATTCAAAAACATTCATTGTACATCAACTGTATATATTAAAACTAGTAAATATTGGACATCAGAGGAAGAACATGATCTACATGAGTTAAATTACTAAACATATCCTTAAAAGAATCAGGCTGAATGCTATGAACTTGGAAGTATAAAGTGGGAGGAATTCAATTGGGGAAGATCATAAGACAGTAACCTTGCCCCGTCATTATTTACAGGAATATCTCTGAAATATATGTCAGAGTTTTATTTTAGGTATTTGGAAGCTTAGATATTAAGTATGCATGTATTTACAGTTATACTTTTTTGTGCACTGATTCTTTTTTTTTTTTTATGAAATATCCATCATTGTCTCTAGTAATACTTCTTGTAAAGTCTATTTTGTCTGATACTAGTATAACCGTACCAGTTCACCAATGGTTTCTGTTTAAATGGTATGTCTTTTCCTATCATTTTATTTTCACTCTAATTTTGTCTTTGAATGTAAAGTGGGTCTCTTGTGACAGTATGTTGTTAGATCTTGTAATTTCACCCAGTCTTCTGATCTCTAACTTTGGTTGGGCTGTTTAGGCAATTCACTCAATGAAGTTGTTGGCATTTCTGGGTTTCTATATCACATATTCGTTATTTTCTTTGACTCCTCTCCTGTTTGTTCTTCTTTTCCTCTTGACTGTCTTCATTTGTGTAAGTTATTATTTATTGTACCATTTAAATTTCTTTGTTTTTTAATATTTCCTTTATTCTTTTGGGACTCTAATGGAAAGATTGGAATACATCCTATTTTATGACAATCTACTTCTCATTAATGCTAACTTAACTCCAGAAATATAGAAACTTTGCTCCAATGCACTTTCATTTCTTCCCCCTTTTTTTAGGCCATTATGATATATATTTTTATATATTATAAATACTCCATGTAGTATTATAATTACTGATTTATACAATTTTACATGTCAAATTAAAACAAGAAATGAGAAAATGTATACCTATAGAGGCTTTTATATTATCCCACATATTTATCATTTCTTGTGCTCTTCATTGGAATTATTTGCATTCAATTTTCTTTTAAGGCATGTATTTTAGATGGAATTATTTGTCCCCAGAACTGCCAAGTTCTTATTCTTAATCTCTGTTACTTTGGGTGTCAGCCTATTTGTAAATAGGACCTTACTTCTGGATCCTTTATAAGCAGGATTAATTTGGAAAACATCAGCAGAAGAAAGTCATAGGTAAAGACCTAAGACATCACCATGTGATGAAGTTCTGCTATCACCAGAATGACTGACTCCAGGAAAAACCATAGCCATGTTGACATCTTGATTTTAGACTGCTAATTTCTGAAATTGTGATTCAATAATTCTTGTTATTTGAGCCAACTACTTAAATATTTATTTGACATTCTTGGATTGTCTTTATTTCACTTTCATTTTGCTAGGTATAGAATTCATGCTTGATGCTTTTCCTTTACAATGCTTTGACCTTTGTAATTCCACTGATTTGTGGTCAAAACCCATTAATTTTATTGGTACTTCCCTTTATGTAATGAGCCATTTTTCTCTTGTTGCTTTCAAGATTACCTCCTTGTATTTGATTTCAGTTAATTTTCTTTTCCTATCTGAATTAATCTTCAAGTATGGGTGTCATATAATAAAAGAAGGATGAAGACAGAATAATTTTACCCAAGTAACCAATCTTTAAATGCTCTCCCTACTAAAATAATTGACATTCTGCAGGAATTAAGCATACAGTATAATTTTTAAAATATATTTTGTATGGCGACAGTAGCAGGGAAATCTTCTGGTGTGGCAGAATGTTTTGAGATTAATTTTCTGGTGGATCCTCACATGTCATGTAGATGGCTGGTGGTAGCTTCTCTGATTCTCTCACGAGCTCAGAGGTTGGTTTGATGGCTGAAGGAGTTTTCACATGTGCTGCACTGCAGGGCTTCTACACTGTGTGAATCTTCTGTTGCACATGGAGGTCTGATATCTGGAAGAAACTTTTGTGACACTTGAAACAAACAAATGGTCTCACATTCCTGTGTCTTCTCTGCTGTCTAGCTGAGAGGGATACCTAATGATCCTGGAAGAGTTCTCACATTTGTTTGGTTTTGGGAACTGTGGACTCTTTCTTGGTTTATCCCACATCTGAATGTTCCATCACTGATTGATTTGGTTGGTCGGGATATGTGTAGGGCTGGCTTGATCATCCTGGGGAGAAACTATGTTTTCACCTCCATAGGGATTTCTTCATAAGAAAATCCTTCTAGGGATCCTTCTTGGGATATGGAGGAGTGAAGCTCTGCTCCTTTTGGAGTTATGCAGGTTCTCCCAAGAACCATTATCCTCTTCAGGATTAGGACAATCATCTTCCTAAATAATAACCAGAGAAGGTATTTGATTATTCCAACTAGTAATATTGTCCTTTACTTGACTGGAATATTACAGAAATGATATTGATCTGATTGTCCTGTTTGAAGGGGAATATCTTGGGGACGTTGGAAGAGTATCCTCATGCTTTCTACTCTTGGGGTTCCTGCTGGCATTTTTTTCCATAAAATGAATGACTTCTCTTAAGGTCATTTTCTCAGAGATGTGGGCTTCCTGTCCTTGCAAGTGAACATGGAAAAAATCAGATGACACCATGCAATCATTGGTCAGCTCTTCCATGAGTTTCTCCAGGTTTCTTCCACTTGAATTCCAGTTCTCTCTCAAAGTGGACCTGTATCTGCAGTATCCATTCATCAAAAACTGTTCCAGTACCAATTGAGAAATAATTTTGTCCTTGCTGTGTTTTTCTTGCTACAGCCACAAGTGAAATATCTTAGAGTCTTATTAGTTCCTGCTTTTCAAATGAGCCATTGTTGGTTTGATATAAGCTGAGCTGAGGGCCCTGAAACTTAGAGCTCCCATCCCTTTTCTAGATACTGTGTCCTTGTAGTTGGTTTTCATAGTTTGTCTGTGAGGTCATACACAAAGAGGTGTACCTCTTTGCATACATCCTAGCAGGGTTTTTTGAACTTTCTGTATATGGATATTGTTTATCATTAAATCAAGTTAATTTTTTGTCTTTATTTCTTCAAATATTTTTCTTCCCCTTTCCTCTCCTTCTGGAGTCCTTTTACATGGAAGTTGGTATAGTTAATGTCTCACAGGTGATTGAAGTTTTATTAATTTTTCCTCAGTAATTTTCAGTTGGGTTCTAAAGAATGGATTATAGTTATAAGTTCAGGATTCATTCTTTTGCCATATTTAATCATCTGTTGCATTCCTCTACATTTTTCATGAATTTTTTTGTTTCATCAACACTAAAATTTCCATTTTTAAAATAAATTTTATCTCCCTCTTGAGAATTTCCTTTTGTTGCTTCATTGTAGTCATACTTTCTTTTCATTCATGGACTATTATCTACTTTAGTTCTCAGAACATATTTATAATAGCTGTTTGATGTCTTCACTTATCAGACTTCTGGAGATGGTTTTAGACCATTCCTATTCACTGCATTTTCCCCTATTGATGAATCACTTTCCTTTTCTGAAAACTGATCATTATGGATGGCTTAATATATTTTAGCATGTCTGGATTCTTATTTTCATTTGTGATGGTGCTTACTGTAGCTGCTGTTAATTTTTTCTTTCATATTTTTATTTTGGTCTTGTTTAGACTAAATCTATGAATTCTCTCTCCCCTATACAGTACAATATATGTCTCTGCTTGACATATGTTTTGACATACATATATATACATAAACACACATATATGTTACATATTTTATATAGCATGTAATTTATAATTCTTAATGGCTTACTATGCATTTCACCTGTTTCTGTGTAGAGTAACTGTCATGCAATAAATGGACAGAGGTAGTGTTCAATAACATTGGGCCACTATCCTATGCTCAGACTTAGGCTCTACTCATAGGTTTATGTGGGTACAGAATTGTTGAAAGTTCCCTGACATTTTCATGTCTGCTCTGACTTTTCTTTCTTCTGTGCCATTTTAGTACTCCTATGTGTATGTGTACAGCCTCAGGATCAGCTTGGAGCTTATGGATGATGGGGACCCTATCTGTGCTTTACAATCCCTCTATGGAACCTCATCTAGACCTGTGCTTTCTGAAAACACATCTTTAGGCCCTTTCCAATTTACTTCTCTGAGATTGTCACTTCAACTGATTATGCTGCTAGGAATGGATCTGCCCACTGCTCCATATTTAATGACTCCCCTCTTTTTTTAAGAGGTACAGGGATTGAACATGGGAACTTATACATGGGAAGGAGGTACTCAACCACTGAGCTTCATCTGCACCCAATGAGCCCTTTTTGACTTTGTGGGAAATGCCCCTGTTCTCAATGCTTATCCTGCCTTGACAGCACCTCTACAATGACCAACCTCAAGTCAGGAAGGGAATGGGGTCAAACTCAGATCAGATGGCACAGATTCCCAGTCTTCTTAGAAGCATAAATTGTACTATGTTTATTGTATGCTTTTGATCTCTTCTCAGAGAGCTCATATTGTTCTTTGGTTAAATTATACAGCTCAGGTTCATATTTTGGAGAGAGCATTATTGAATCTTTTTATATGACTGTATTGTGAAGTCCTGGAGGCAGGCTTTTTAGTTAAAAATGCATAAGTCCTTTTGGGTAAGATAGATGACTTGGCACAAGAAATAAGGGATGAAAGACTGAACAATAGCACAAGGTGAGAAGTTGAGTGGTTGGAAAGAAGTTAACTCAGCCCAAACTTTCTTGTCAGGCACTTTTGGTTTCTTGTGCCATGAAGTTTAAGGTAGATTCCTGAATCAGCAGAAGGCATGGTTTCGACAAGATTAAATATCATTGGAGGCCTTCCTGAAGTGAGAAGAACCAGAAATGACAGGGAGAGAAAGCTGAGGGTAAGAGGCTATCTAAGACTTTTCCTTTAAATATCTGGGATACATACAGAAAAACAAAGAGTGTCTTTATCATAAGGAAAAGTTGCAAATAGATGATATTGAATGTAGGAAAATGAATTTTGGATTTTGTATTTCAAAAGTCAGTCTCTCAGGGAAATGCTGACATCCTCTTTGAGGGCATAGTTTGTGGAATTTATGGAATATAAACTTATGTGATGGTCACCTGTGCCCTGGTGCATAAGCCTGGTGCTTAAACAAATACTGACACATTTTCTTGCCAAAGGTGGATATTACTGTGCTTACTGATAGTTTGTGAGATGGGTGGTCTGTTTTTAAATTAGGCTCATGTCTGTAACAGTGTGGGTGGAAAGAAACAAACCTTAGTTCTTCATCTCTAATATTTTATGCATACCCACTCTTCTTTGAAAATGCAATAGTATTGCTCTGACAGATGACAAATATCCCTAGGATTGCAGAGCTGGCAACCCAAACTATTTACCCAATGTCTACCAGTTACCAGTGTACATACAAGGTGGAATAAACTACCTGTGTCTTATTCCAACATTTCTCTTTGTATGATAACTATGGTAAAGTTTATGGTACTTCAAGCTACTGAATAACTAAATGTTTGGAAAAACTGGAAAAATATTACAAACAATTAAAATATGTTAAAAGGAGCAATAGAGATGTTAAAATGCAATGCGACCTTTACTTTTTATGCATGATATCTATGAAACTTATAACCTTGTTCAAATAAATTGTGCACTGAAATACAAAAGTAACTAAGAATGAACATATTTACAAAATTGTTATGTTACACTCTACAAACCCTTTAGAAAAATATCATAGAAACAGAAGGAAGGATGTAAACAATCACAAGCTCTAGGTTGGATAAAGAAGAAGACTGAGACACACTGTCCTGCCAAACTAAAAAAACTATAATTTCTGCTTAACCATATTCATCCATTTTTTAAATCCATGGTCATATGCTCAGCAGCCATCTTCAGGATCCATGAATCCTACAATAAGGTTCTGTCTTGGATGCTGACCTTCACTCACACCTCCTGTGCCTTTTCTGTCTGTGGGCTGGCTTTCAAACAGTTTTGTGGCAAAGAGCTATGGCCTTGGTGTTTGCAGTACAGTTAGGGCTGATGCTGCCAAACCACCCCACATCCAGCAAGCTGATGTCAAACACATACCCACCACCCACCTGGTGCCATTCCAGATAGAACTTGGTGTCACAAGGGATTCTGACCTAGGTGGGTACAAAGATCCTGAAGTTCTGCCCAAGGGAGAAGGAAACATGTTCTGTGTTATTTCCAAGGCTTCAGGAAACCATATGTTTAGGTGCTTCCAGGCATTCAGTGCTCTTTCTCCCAGTCAGCTATTACTCTGGCAAAGGAGCACTCCTTCATTCTGCCCTGTAAGGGAGCCCAACCTTGGCAAACCTCCCCTACCCTAGAGCAACTCCCTGCTCTGCTTCCCATTGGTCTTCACCCATTAAACTTTAAGTTTCAGGAGAGCAAGCCACTCAGCCATCTCCCCACTCATCCTTGAAAATCAATCGTGCCACAGGGCAGATATGCATCCAGGCTGGGCCCACTGATTTGGAGCGAAGGAAACTGAGGGATGCAGCAAGATGGGGTGGAGTTCACAGGTCCTGGACCTGGGCTTTCTGATCCAGTGGGTGACTGGTGGACAAGGAAGAGAGCTCAGGAAGGAGAGGGACTGGTGAGCCAGGTCCTCGTGCTTGGGCTAGGCTGGGAGAGGAAGACAATGTCCTAGGGCTGGTAATCAGTTAGATTGATTCCCCAGGATGTGCTGCTGTTGCCACCGGTTTTCTCTCATGGAATCTTTGCTTGCAAATCCTGCCAGGCTGTGCAGGAGGACTCATGGGCCCCTGGTATATCTGTCTGTGTGCTGGTCATTTTCCCAAACTGTTGTTTCTCCTTCATCAATAAAGGGGCCCTCTGGAGTTGTTGAAAATGCTATGCATGTTTAGTAGAGATCAGTGGCCATGAATGTGTCCAAGGGTGCCTGAGGCATGGGTAATGGCTCTTGCACCTTGGGGACTGGAGGACAATGGGAGTGTGTAGAAGGGGATCCAATTTCAAAGTGAAGGGATAGATCCATCGTCCCTGTTGTGTCAGGGAAGGTAGTGAAGGAAAGGGTGGCTCGTGTTGGGCACCATTTGCATGCAGGTGCCAAAGAGAGTTACGGTGCCTATGGCAAGTAAGAGTCTAACATGTAAGAGTTCTTTGCTTCTGCAGTCAGCATTTCCACTGCCCCTGCCAGGCTTGGGCTTGTGCTGGTTGGGGAGATCCAATGAGTGTTGGGATGGAGCTACCTACCTTTGCCACAGAATATATTGGCTGGAGGGGGTCATGCTTTGGGCAGGGGCTGCCAAAAGAAGAGGGGAGAGAGAAAAAGAAAGAGTGTGCATGCATGAGAGAAATGCTGTTGGCAAAAGCTTACAACACCTAGTATTCCCAAGCACCACCCCTTGTGGGGGTAAAAACCAGATGACACCAGATTAGCTTTAGAGATCAGACATTAGTCTATATAGGACATGTTTATAGTGCTATAGCCATAGATGCTGGTTGCCACAACCTGGAGCCTCAAGAGACTGTGCTGTGCATTGCTGCTGAACTTTGTCCATCTGGAGGGTCTATGGGCCCCTAGAGCCCATCTGTGGGGTGCTGAACACTGCTCACTGTCACCAGTCACCCAGGTACATTGGCCACCTTGGCATGCCTTGCTCTTGGCATTTGCCTATACCCTGAGGGCCAGGGTGGCAGTCAGAAGACTAGCCAGACATTGAGATGGCCCTGATAGGGCCCAGCTACCCATATGGTAGACCAGATACCAAGGGCTCCCCAAGGTTTCAGGCACTTCACTAGGAAGCTTCCAAAGAGACTTGCCTCCATTTGGATTCTGACATCCCACCAAATTTGGCATTCTTAGGGGGTTTATCCTTGGGCATTCTATGCTGTACCATGCTTCCCAGTCTGGCTAAGTCTCTGGAAAGCCAACAACACCCACCCAACGACCACACACACCCCCAATCCCAGCCCACAGGCACCTCATGCATGCCCTTGTCATGTCTAATCAGAGCTGCCAGTACACCGTGATGGCCTTCCCATTGGGCAGCTGCCCAGTCTGGCAGGCCCTTCCTAGAATGTCCTTGAGCAGCCCACCTAGCCAGGGCCATGGCTACCCAGTTGACTTCACTGAGTGCACCAGCCTAGGGTCTGGAGGAGGCCCAAGGCCTTATTTTCCACCCAACACTCAGGAACATCTATCCTTTAGGGAGCCCTGACCATGCTGTCTCCATGTCTATCTTCCCATAAGGTGCACTTGTCCCACAACGTGTCCTCCCACCCACATGGCCATGGTACTCCTACTGGCCTCTCTAAAATGAGTACATGTGTTCTGCACCAGGCTTCATCCTCAGCCTTTGGACTTCAATTAGAAGTGCCCAAGGTGGAAAGCTGACATTAATCCAAAGGACTGGGGCAGGGGGAACCTCTGGCACCATGGTCCCACCTGGTTTACCAGTGCACATTCAAGCAACACACACCCACTGTGCATGGGTCATCTGCTAAACTCAGGAGTAGGAGCCAAGCTGTGTTTCCAATCTGTTCCACTATGGCAGGAAACCACAGCCAGGGGCTGTGATGGAGACTGGCAGACATAGGCCTGGAGGCAGGCCATCTGAAGGCATCATCAACTGGGAGGAGATGCTTTTGGATCTGGGAAATGGGATGGCCTAGGAGAGGCAGATCTCAAGGATCCTGCAAGGAGAGGTGGAGCTCCAAAGTTTCTTTTGATTCCCTGAGTGTCAGCAGCCTTCACAGCCAAGTGCAGTGGGTAGTCTCCACCTCTACCTCCGGTGCCTTTGCTGTCTGAGGGCAGCCTTCCTCAGAAAGACCCTTGTGGTTTAGTGCTATGGAGCTGGGGATGAGGTTGGATTAGGCTTGGTGCTGCCACAAAACCCCACCCCACCCCACCTGAAATCACTTTTTTGCACTCTACCCCAACAGGCACCACCCCACTAGGTTTCCCTGCCACATTGGAAACTGCCCTGGGTGGTCAGAGAGCTCCTGATCATCCTGAGGGTGACTGGAACACATTTGGCACTGTTTCCAAGACCTCAGGAATGTGTCACTCACTTCCCACCTGTTGGGATTTCCTTTCCTTAATGAGCTATCTCTTGGGGGACACCAGACTTCTCCCCATCAAGGGAGCCCTCCTTCTGTAAACCTCCTAGATTGCTAGCTTGGCTCCCTGTTCTGTTTCCTGGCCATCTCCACCCACTTGACACTTAGCTCTATTAGAGCAGGTCACTCAGCCCTCTCTCCCCTCATCCCAGACAAGAGATCCCAGCCCGAGGTCGACATGCAGCCAGATTGGGCCCTCCAACTCCAGGGAAAGTGGCCCAGAAGTGTAGCCCCTGGGCTGGGAATTAGCCAAGGTTGGAGGATTTGCTTCTGCTGCTGGCATCTTCATGCCTGCTGTCCTATGTGAGATAGGACCCTGGGTTATGCCTATCTCCCTGTCTTCCTGTCTGCCCACCTGTTTGTCTGTTTCCTGGGCAATTTGCTGTTTGTCCCAATGATACAGGCTTTTGTTGGAGCCACCATCCTAAGCAAATCTATCCACTCTAAGAGCATTTACCCATCACTCCACATCATTACAGCCAAACTGTTGATATGTTGGACCACACTGGCCTAATGTATATATTATCTAGTGTCTTAAGGAAACCAGTCTATAGACAAGAAGAATAGAGTCTACTGGCCATGCTAGACATCTTTTGAAGCCCATACAGAGCACCCCAACCTTGAGGAAAAATGTTTCCTTTTTATTGAAAGACTAAATGTTGCCAGGTCATCCCAGGAAGAAGTTCCATATAACTACTGTTACAAAATGGTGTGATTTGATTCTGAGGATTGTTTCTTTTGAGCCCAAAATGTCATAATGGGCAACAACACTATTTCATTCATGACAAAGTAAACAAATATACAATAACTGGTGCCTACAGGGGGCACACTGGAGAATCTAATATGCTAGGGAAGTCAGAGACACACCAGAGGCCACCTCCCATCCATTATCTACTCCCACTTCTATTGTTTTCACATGCCTCAGTGTGTTTCCATTCCATAACCTGGTGCATATGTTAAGTCTATTGGAAAGGCCTGAACATCCCTTGAACCCAGAAACTGGAAACATGTAGCCCCAGCTGTTTATCAGAGTGAGAACTGTCATTGGCAGATCCCCACATGCTCTGGTGTATAAATACTGAACATTCAAACAGCATAAGTCTCTCCTTTCCAATTAAAAGCATTTGGAGCTGCCAACTTTGAACACTGGTTCAAGCAGGTGGCCTCCCTGGGAGACTGGCCATGGTGATGTCTTTTTCCTGCTCTTTTGGACACTTTGTTCTCTGCAAAGAGTGGGCTGCTATTTTGGCCATTCTTTTCATCATTGTTGCATTTCTTTTGTACAGGAGCATTTTGGACAAAACAGGACTGACACTCATGTGGACTAAACTGAAGGTTCACCACGGCCCTACCAGACTGGGTGGAGGTAATGGCCCACAGGTGGGGTACCAAGAGCATACTGTTTCCATCATGTGGAGGAAAGGTGGCAATAAATGGGGCTTTGAGAACCTCCCCATGAATTCCAGGGAGTTAGCTTGATGGTTACACCCTGTGATTGGAGCTTCCACTACCCAGCATACATAGACAGGATTTCCAGTGGAGAAATTTGGGAAAAATATAAACTAGAAGGTGGGTCACAGGCTCAATAGGGACAATCTTGCTCTTCCAGATCCCCTCTCCTCAACTGCGAAATATGGGCAGTAGAGGAGGAAGAGCAAGTTTGAGAGCTCCTGCCTCCACCTTCAACTATGAGTGAAAAGTCTGGCCTTTGGGAGGAATCTCTTAACTAAGACATGACCAAATTGAAAATACCTGAGGATTTTGGCCAAGAACCCTCATCACCCTCCAGGACACTAGACCATATGTCCCAGTAGCATAAACAATTTGGGGGCATTTAACAAACTTTATAGCATTGTTGGTTACAGGCACCCAATTCAATATCATTCCAGTAGATGCAAAGGGAAGGCCTTGGACATTCAACAAGTGTATGGTAATGGGAGGTTACTGCTACCCTGTTTGTTGATACCTTTGGCCTTTGGCCACCTCTGTGGTCATTCTTCCTGCCATGGAATACATTGTATCAACTGATATCATGCACCACTGTACATCCCTAGCATGATGACAAATATAAGCTCCCAATCCCAACAAATTTGTGCTATAATGGTTGAGGAGTGTTGGACTCAACACCTCCAGTGATACCACCTCCCTGCATTGCCCAACAGTGGAAACACTGCCTTCCTGGTGGAAAAAAGAACTCATAAAAGACCTTCTTTCTGCAGCTGTCCTCTCTTCCACCGTCTCCACAAATAATAGCCTGGTGTGCCTAGTGGAAAAGGCAAGTGGAGCATAGTAACTAATTGTAGACTACTGGCACTTGAATGCAGAAGTGCTGCCTTGGCACCAGCAATCCCATATATTGTGACACACTTGGAAACCATCATGGCTTCCCCTGATCTTTGATATGCAGTTTTGATCTAGGGAATGCATTTTTTACCTTCCCACTCTGAAAAGAGGACCAGAATCAATTTTCTTTCCAATGGCAAACCATACAGTGGAACTTCACTGAACTGCCACATGAGTCTTTAAACTCGATCAGTATCTACCATCATGAGTAGGGCAGGATTTGAGTAAGCAACCCCTGACCAAAGATCTCCAAGTGCTCCATTATATTGATTTGATGTTGGTGGGCCAGCAAAAGGAACAAACTGCCCAGGGACTTCACGTTTTGCTAACTGGGATTCAACAATTTGGTTGGACCATAAATTTTAACAAGATGCAAGACCCAGCTTAAAATGTCAATTTCTTTGGTAGTATATCAGCTCAAGCCAGCACTGGATGCCTGAGGCACTATAGGAGAAAGTAATGTCCTTAAAGTCACCCATCTCCAAAAATGAAGCCCAGTGGTTTACTAAGCTATATGCATATTGGTGCCAACATATTCCATATCTTCACATCTCCCTGCCACCTCTTTATTGGGTCATATGGAAAGAAGAGCTATGTGCTTTTAGGACACAAAGTTTCCAGACAAAACCCAGAACTAGTCCTTCAAAAGACAACTTCTGATATGCCTTTGAGCCTTGGTTGAAATGAAAAGGATAAGGATTTCCAAGAGCTCTCAGATCTCCTGAGTCTAGACATCCCCATCAGATCCTGGGTCCTGGGTTAACAGAACACTTATCCAGGACGTGCCCAATGACAGAGTATCATCAAATGGAAGCAGTAAATTAAAGACTGTGCTTGCCTGGGCCTCCAAGGAATGATATGTTTGCTTGAAGTGGTGGCAGAAGTGCCCCTCAACAATGATCATGTTGCAATGTGAGATGAAGGCCCTCCCCTTTCTGTATTGGAATCCAGAAGGACCCAATTCAAGGATGCCCACCTGGGATAAGGTCCCAATTCAAGGATGCCCACTAGGTTTCACTTATGGATAAGCCAAGCTGAAGCCTTCTGGCATCCATTGAGCAGCAGCTGCTGTTTACCTAGTCTTAGAATGACAATAAGCCACCTATGGCACTGGGGAAAAATTACCCATTTGCTGAGCCATGAGTGACATGATTAACCCTGGAACACTTGGAACCAAGCACCCTTGCAACCAATGTACCTGTTTACTCCCTCATGGTGGGAGTCATAAACAATATCATGTCAGAAACATGGACAGAAAACGTTTGTAGAATCAAAAGTTTCCAGGTGTGGCAAAAGCCCTTATGGAAACAACTGACATTGTGGAAAGATACAATCTATGTTACTCATGTTCATGTCAAGGGCAAGGACTATACCATGATAGATATCTATTGAATGACAGCCAATGAAGGATGAATCAAGATGCTTTGCACATCTAAGGTGGCTGGAGATCCTGGTTAGAGACTGAGGATGATTCCTGCCTGTAGGATGAGAAGAATAAATTTACACTCAGTGACATCCATGAAAAAACTGAATTTCCTATGAGTGCTTCTGCTGGTGGGTGAATACACCACTGAACTAGACATGAAAATTCTGACACAGAAAAATTATGGCCACAGGATAATGGAATACCTCAGTATTAGTCAAGTAAAGGGGTACTGATTCAAAATACCTGTAATCTGTTGGCTTTTATAAAGGGCATTTATTTGGGGTAGAAGCTTACAGTCAGCAGGCCATAAAGTGTAAGTTACTTCCCTCACCAAAATCTGTTGCCACATGTTGAGCAAGATGGCTGCCATCATCTGCATGGGTTCAGCTTCTTCCTATATCAGCTGTAGGCTGGGATAATTCTCATCTCTCTCCCAGGGCTCATTCCTCTCTGGGCTTAGCTGTTCTGCTCTCACCACAAGGCCAGCTGTAAACTAGCAGGTGAATGTTTCATCTCTCTTCTTGGGTCATCTGCCATGTCTAATGGAGCCTATTCTCTTTCCTCACATATCTGCTTCTCTGTGCATTGCTTCCCAGGGCTCCAGAATTAAACATCCCACTAACTCCTCTGCCATGTTGTTTTCTCTGTGAGTCCCTGCCCACCAAGGGATTGGAGAATCAGCATCCTACTGACATGGCCCAATCAAAGCCCTAATCATAATTTAATCAAACCCAGTGGAAAAGAGCAGTTTGCAAACATAATCCAATATCTCATTTTGGAATTCCTAAATAATACCAAACTACTACAACCTCTCTCATTAAATTTCTAGTATAAGGAAATTGAAGTTTATTTTAACTTTGGGCATGGTGACCTTAGTAAAGGTACTAATTACCCAATCATGTCATCTGCAATCAAACACATTTTTTCCCACATTTTTTGATTTTTCTTTCTGCTCTGACTTATTACACTTAATCTACCATAATGTTAATATATAACTGAAGTGATAAGAGAAGACCTCCTTTTATTGCCTCTATTTAGGATAAACAATTCTGTCTTTCAATATTAAATAAAATATGAGATGTGGTGAGAACAGAAATACTTCTTATAGTCCCAATTTTTGAAGGAACGCATTCAGCAGTCTTTTAAAATTATGTATGAAATTAACTGAAAGGTTTTTATTTAGAAGTACTAGAGCATCATTAGTTTCACAAAATTAAGATCAAGGAGTGGATTTCCATATCTAGGCCGTCATAATTGCATTGTCTTATTATGAACAATATTTTTGCAGGGTGTTCTGACTGATACTCCCTATTGGGCCCGTAGCAAAGGGCAAGGAGAACAACCTGGACTTCTGCTTGGCTTAGTGTATTACTATCTGTAGGACTTTCTTACCCATTGATAAAGACTAGTCACTGAAATTAAGTACTGTGCCCTCCAAGATAAAAAACAAAGCAACCATGTCTGTTCCTATTCAAAGAAATGTCCATCACTGACCCATAAGAGGCAACCATAAAACCATATTCCTTTATCTTAGAATATCCGAAATAAAAAAGTTCACATGTTCTCCTATTTCCAAACCTACAGCATTTCCAACACTGACGTCCACAAATGAGCCCTGAGATACCCAATCATTTGCCCAAATTCATCCAACAATAGCCCTCACAGAGACAAGATAGCTGATGCCCATAAGCTTCCCAATTGCTGAATAAGTGATTTCCCATTAAAAACATTTTCCATTATGAATTTTCTGAAACTCGCCCAAGGGTTTTCATCCTACTAAAGACTTTTATCTCTTATTTCATGTTTCAATAGTTATCCCTAGGATGGGTTTTCTTTAGCACACCAAGGCTTGCTTTTGTCTGAATGATGGTGCACAGTGATTACAGATATAGTTTTTCACTCTTATGGAGTTAACTTATTTTATTTAAATTATAAATTAAGACATTCCCATTTTGAGTACAGACATAGAATTTCTCACATTTGATTTCTTCAGGTCTCCACTTCCATTAGGTTTATATTGTGAGTTCTCTTATATGGTATATCATCAGACCATCTTCTAAGGGCTTTGCTACATAGAAGATATTCATATGGATTCTTTCCCTTATGAACTTTCTTAGATTATCTTAAGTAGTCCTGATGACTAAAAGCACTTCTAAATTCATGGCAAATATAGCGTTTCTGTAGTATGTGAGCTCTCTGGTATGTTTAAAGGGACTTCTTTAAAGAGACTCTGATGTGTGAAGTCTCTTTAATATTCAAATCATTTATAGCATGAGTTCTTTCTTCCAGCTAAGGTCAGAATTTTTACTAAAGTCTTTCCCACATTGGTGATATTCATAGGGTTTCTCTTCAATTTGAATAATCTCATGTTGTCAAAGGTTAGAAAAATTGAAATTTCCCATTTTGATGATATAGTTCTTGCCCAGGGTGCATTCTCTCATGTTGCCTCAGGGCATAACTATGAGTAAAAGTTTTCTCACATAGATGATATTGATGAGATTTCTCTCAATGTGAGCTCTCTCAAGTTTCTTAGGTGAAAAGTTATGAATGAAGACTGACACACATAGATGATATCCATGGGGTTTCTCTCCAGTGTAAGTTCTTCTATGTTGACTAGGGGCAGAGTAATGAATGAAGGCTTTCCCACATATATGGCATTCATAGTCTTTCTCTCCAGTATGAATTCTCCCATGTTGCCCAAGAATAGAATATTGACTGAAGGCTTTTCCACATAGATGATATTCATAGGGCTCCTTTCCTCTGTGAATTATCTCATGTTGCTTAAGATGAAAAATCTACTGAAAACATTCCCACAAAGAAAACAACATATCAACCAACAAATCAACCATATGATTTCTCTCCAAAGTGAGTTCCCCAAAGGATATTAACCAGAACTTCTCAATTTTGTTTACAGGAATAAGATAATGTCTCATCTCACAGCAAAACCAGACAGAATGGTATCAGGAGAATCCTGTACATCTGTAACTTTCCTCAGAGACCAAAAAGTATTGTTTGATATCCTTGAGTGGTTGGCTGAGAAAGGACTCATGAAGACCTTGCACATAAGCACCTGCACAACAATATCTAAACTGTGGATTTTAAGCTGCTGAAACCAAGGACAAGTTTAATATGCTTGAGGCAATACAGAACTGAGAATTTGTACATACCCTCCTCACAAAAAACATGGAAGAATCACTTGACATTTTTATTTTTCTAACTTGTTTTTTTTTCTCACCTACCCCATTTTGTTTTACTTTTGCCTATACAAATCCTAGCTCCCATGCTCACTTTGAACTGATTTGGGGAAGATTCCTCCAGTTCCTTCCTTGTGCACTTGCAATAAATTACCTTCTGTCTGAGTGATGTTTCTCCATTGTGGCACAAGATCCAGCAGACAATTCTATTGGAAATTGTCATGTTTAACATAACAACATTGCCAACAACACCTGTTGTATTTGGGCCAACACCTCTTGGAATATTGAGACACAATTGCAAGAGAAATTGAACAAGAACACACCTGTAAGACTCTGACAGAAAGAAGCCAGGAGAGAACCCCATTGGGGTGGGGGGTGGGAGGGTGGGTCAACATTTGCCCCTTACCCCATGGCCAAACCCAGGGCCTTAGCTCTCTGCTGAAAGGTCTTTCTGGAGGAAGCCTGTTGTAAGAGTTTGATATTGTTTATGAATTCCAAAAATAGATGTTGGATCCTGTTTGTAAACTGGTCTATACTTTTGGGCATGTTAGATTGTATTAACTTCAGAGGTTTCAATTTTGCTTGATTAAATTATGGTTAGGGCTTTGATTGTGTTGTGCCAGTAGTACTTTGTGTCCTTGCCTCCTTACTGGTCATGGACTCACAGAGTAAACAACATGGCAGAGAAAAGTGTTAGAGTTTTTATGCTGGAGCCCCAGGAAACAAATACACAAAGAAACAGATATATGAAGAAAGAGAGAAGCTTCTGTTAGGCATGGCAGAAGCCCTGAAGAAAGAAAGGATCCCTTAGACATGGCAGAGATTCCAGGAAGAGAGATAGTCATTTGCCTGATAGTCTACATCTGGCCTTGTGGAGAGAACAGAGCAGCTGGGCCCAGAGAGAAATGAGCACCAGGAAAGAGATGACAATTATCCCAACCTACAGCTGAGATTGGAAGAAGTTTGGACCACAGAGCCTTAATAGGAAGAAGAAGGCTGAACCCTCACAGACATCACCTGCCACCTTGCCCAACATGTGGTGAATGACTTTGGGTAAGATAGTACCTCTTATATTACCTTGATTTGGACTCTTTAGGGCCTGGTAGCTGTAAGCACCTACCCCAAATAAATACCCAACAGATTTTTGGTACTTTGCATCAGCACACCTTTGACTGATTAATACACCTGTCCACACACAGCAAAGACCCAGGGGGTGTGAGTGGATGCTCTGCCTACTGCACCAAGTGGTCTCTGCATGATCACCATCTTATGGAATCCCACCTCTCTACCCACATCCTGCACAAACTTCCTGTACAAGAAGTTAATCCAAGTACCCAGCTCCAAGGGCATTTCTTCTCAGGTGATGATGCATCCAGACAGCCTGCCTCCAAGCCTAGGACCTGCCAGTCTCCATACAAACCTCCAGCTGGGATTTCTGGCCATAGAAGAACTGATCAGATACCCAATTTGACTCCACTTCTGGGTTAAGGGTATGGTCCCAGTGCAGAATACCTTGTGTTTTGGGAAGTCACATCAGCAGACCTTGACACCTGTGGCTCCTGCATCCTCAATGCTCTGGGTGAACATTGACTTTCTTTGTTGGTATGGGAGAGGTGCTGTGTTCATGTGAAGCTGGCCAATAACAGGAATGCTATGAACTCACCTGCAGTAAGGTGCTGGGTAGGATGGGTGCACCTGGTGGGAGGCTAGGCAAGGGAACATCCTAGACTAGGCTGGCTAGAGAAGTGATGTTCCTGAGAGCTGGGCAGAAAACAAGACCTTGGGTTTCCTTCTCACCCTGGCCTTGTATGCTTAGTCAAGTTCCCTGGATGGACCTGGCAGGAGGGGCCACCAAGGCTGGGTGGCTACCAGTTTGGGGAGCCAGCAGGATTGCTTGTGGTTCTGGGTGCATGGTTGGGGAAAGCTGGGTCCCTGCAGGAGTAGGCATGGGGCACACATGAGCTGGGAAGGTGTGTTTATGATTGTTGTTTGGGGGTGGGACCCCTTCCAGGTACTGAGACAGGCTTGACATGGTGGGGCAGGGCCAATACACACTCCCTCAGGATGCCTTACCTGGTGGGATGTCAGAAGCAAAGCAGAGGCCCTCCTTTCTGTAACCCACATAGCACAGACCCCAGGAACCCAGGTTGCCCTTGGACTCTGGTTCTTTGAAAAGGTAGCTGGACACTGAATGTGTGGACTCACCACCTAGTCTGCCTTTTAGCAGCCCTTGTCACCCCAGGGTATTGATGCAAGCCAATCAAGAGGCATACCACCACAACTGGGATGCCTTTGTGGCTGGTGGCAGCAAGCAGGGGCCAGACACTGGGAGCCTGCAGCCCCTGCAGCTGGGTGAGTCTCCACAGCACCATCCAGTGCAGGCTTTTGAAGGTCCTGGCCATGGAAACCACAGTTTTTTGCACTATCACCAGGAACATGACTGATGTTGCTCATCTCTGAAGCCAAGCTGGATTGGACCTGGTTAGTACTTGGATGGGAGATGGTATGGGAATGTCAGGTGCTTTTGCTAGCCACATCTCTCTCTCTCCCTCTTCTTTTGGCCACCACCACCCAGACAATGGTTGCATCTAGCCAGCACCTCAGGGTCTTCCCCCCACCTGCATGGCTGTCTCACCTTGACCCTGCCCACAGTAGCACAGGCAGGCAGCTACATCCCAGCCTTCTGTAGATCACCCAGTCCCACACAAGCCCTGGCCTGGCAAGGACAGCAGAGACCCCGACCTCTGAGGCCAAGCCTCCTCACCTACTAGACCTCTTTTCAGCCATCAGTCCCCCTTACCCTTTGGCACCTTCAAACAAATGGTGTAAACCAGGGGCTACCTTAGGCCTTCTCTACCTTCCTTGGCACAACTGGGATAAGCAAAGGGAATACTTTTCCTTTTGCCACTGGGCCCCATCCTACACACTCCCCATATTAGCAGAATGCTCTGGGTTCTGGCATCTAAGTTCTTGGTTTTGTCACATAAAAGAATTTAAAGACACACCATAGGGTAGGAAAGAGAGTGAAGAGTTTATTAAGAAATAAGAAAACTAGAAATGAGATAAGTACACAACATGAGACTTGGGCGTGGGCATGGTTATATGGTGAGATGTGCATTTGGGGCCCCAGGTTAGGTCTTTTTAAAGCCTTTCTTCTCCCTTTTCCTAATGTTGAGGAGGGGTCCCAGATGTTTCCTGTTCTGATTGAATGCCGCACCTGTTAGTTCTCATGGGACCAGTGGGGAGGACTGTTGTTTAGACTTATTCAAGGCTTCCCCTTAGCCCTGGAAAGATCTGGAAAGAGTTTAAATGGGACCTTGTGGCCAGGGTCTCAGGGGGACATTTCTGGCTTTTTTTCATTACCTTGGGGTTTCTAGGCAGGGTATCATGGTCATGTTCTCTACCAAGTCACAGCTGCCTTCCCTTTTTCCCTATACTAATCTGCCTCAACTCCCTCCTCAGAGAGCTTACACCCTTGTACTTAAGGGGGAGCTGAAAAGTGATGGTCATTCTTCTGTAGCTGCTTCCTGGTGGTTAGGGGAATAGTCCCAGCCTGACAGAGTATAAAACCCTCTGGCCATTCTAATGAAGTTGAGGGAAGATGGGGCTTGCACTGTGATGGGAACTGAATGAAATCCCCATCTGACTTATATCTTGTTCTGGAAGGTATTGATTCTGAAAGAAATAAACTTAGTTAGAATTTAAGGTACACTGTTGTACAAAAAGAATAAAGAAGATGGTGGTTAGTGGGCCCAACAAGGGGTCAACCATGACATACTGAACCAGGGTGAGAAAGCCCAGGTACCTTCAGAGGCTGGATCCTCCCATATCTGATGGGAAACAGCATTCTTCCATAAGTTCTTTTATGCTGTTAGTTAACTCTAGGGAGTGATTGTGGTAGACCTGCTAGGTTTGGTATAAATTGCCAACACCACTTCCCACAATGATAGCTATGCCTAGGATAACCACCTATGCTAGGAGAGGTATGAATACAGGCACTACCTTAGACACAACTCACAAAGACAGTATAGGCAAAAACAAGGCAAGCGTATGGAAAGCAAAATAATGACAGTACCTAAAAGAGGCATTCCTTTATCTTATAGGCACATTCATTAACTACTTAGAAAATGAATTAAATTTAACAGGATTTTAGCATGTTCAATACTCTCTGCATATGATCTAGAATAGAAGAGGTATTACTATAATCATCAGGTATATAGGTACAGCACTTAATACTAATCAATGCACAAGTTCCTCTTTGAGCTGCAGTTAATAGATCTAAACTCCAGGTTTGCAATACCACACATGTTGTCTCTAAAGGGAGCAGGCCATAATGCCAATTGTGTTTAAGTTCTACTGACATTGCTTTGATAATTATTGCTCCACTTGGTATGTTCTTCACACAGCCAGCATGCTGCAGCACTGTTGATCCTAGTGAGAAGTTAAGAAAGAAGGTTCCAATGTTTCACCAGCCTGGTGCATAGTGCCCTTCAGCACTATGAAACAGAGGCAGCCTGGAAGAAGTGTCCATTGTAAATCTGTACATATTCAGCCATTGCCACATGCTGCAAAAGTCCAAAACAGCAACATACTCTCCATGCACTTCAGGAACATGTCCAGATGTGGTAGATACTTTTATTGTTTTAGGGGTTAGTGACTGGCTTAGCTAATAACTCAAGTGGATAGGAACCATGCAGGGTATTTAGGACTAGTTTGAATGCACAAGGGAGTTGAAAATGCTGGTCTCTGTCTTTTAATTTTATACACTTTCTAAACACTTCCAATGCAATGTATAATATTGAATGAACTTGAATATTTTTAGTACTTTATTTTTACTTCTACACCTATACCATGATTACATTAATTAACAGGTATTTTACTTTAGCAGTACAGAAACAACTACTTTCTCCATTATTTTATGAAAACCTAAAATTCCCAATGGAATCTCTGTTACCACCACTTTAATATGCAGATTGATGTGGCCTCTGATAGGTTTCCCTGTTAGGAAGTTACTTTTTGTTATTACTATCAATTTTGGTTTCTAATTAATAATGGCTTCCTGGAATTAGCCAAATAAATGCTTCAGTTTAGAAGATGATTTACAATTTTTTTAAAATTCACCATAACCACATAGACTAGTTACTTCACATTTAAATAAACTTATAAATTACAGTTAACAACCAATGAAATTTACCTTTATCCATTAATCTTGCCTTACATTCCTCATTCTGTTCTGTGAAGCTCATCATTTCACTTTTAGACAGATCTACATTTCCTTCTTTAATTTTAGTTTTGTTAAACAGAAACTCAAATTTCATCTTAAAGATTTAGTATATATAATTTTAATTTATTTTATTAGTATCATATAAACCTATGGAAATTATATCCAAGCAAAATAAAACAGAAACCACTATAGTCTATGCAAGAAATGTCTTTTCTCTTTCTTTCACAGAAGGCTAAAAATTCTCTTTTCTTTAAAAAAATTCAAAAACTGTGGATAACCTTAAAAGCATACTGACTGCTAGATTCTGGAATATGTTATAATTGTATAATTTGTTTTAATTATAATTTAGAAAAGATGTTTTCATAACTTTCAAGGACTTTTTTCTTTTACTTACTGAAATTTGAAAATTGGATTATTAATTACTCTCATTTTAAGTCTGTTAATGGGCTTAAATTGAGGAATTAAAGGAAAAACTCTGATTCTTAATTTCCCAGCCTAGTGGATAAAAGTGGTAAGCTAAACTTACAATTTCCTACCTTGTCACACCAGCCCTTCCACCATAGCTCATGTAAAGTGTATGTCCTGGGGGCTGGATAGGTCAAAGAGCTTAGGAAAAACATTTTCCCCTTTCCCCATAGTTTCTATATTCAGATTTCTATATGACCTTTCGATCCTGCTTAGCCTAGTTTGGGCTCCGAGAATATTCATTCACATACACAAGTACATGTTTAAATTTTAACAAATTGAATAGAGCTCTTTTAAGAATTTTCATTTGTTAGTTTGATATTACCATCTCATTGTATGAAAATATATACTGAACAAACAGACAAAAATAGAGAGTTAGACACAAACACAGAACTCATTAATGTTACCTATAATTTTCATCTCTTCAAAATAAGATTACTTTTAAATTATGTTTAAAAGATCTCTTAGGAGTCTCTTTCTGATTATTCTATTCTGCACTGTGACCATGCAGTTTTGCACACAAACTTCATTCTTTTTAGTTATTAGCTTATAACCAAAATTTTCCCAATGATTTGAATTACAATCTCCATCATTTTCCTTTACTTCAGAGCTCTGCTTATTTCCTGTAGCAGTTTCATATTATTTATGAATTCAAGAAGAAAGATAGATTATTTATGTAAAATGGTCTGTTCCTCTGGGTTTGATAGTGTTTGTATTAGGTTCAGCTGAGTTGTGATTGATTAAATTGTGTTAAGATTAGGGCTTTGATTTGACCATGTCAGTAGTGTAGCCCTTGCTGGGCTATATATATAAATGGACCCTCACTCAAGAAGACACACAAAATAAGACACAAGAGCTCTATAGATACAAGAAGAGAGAACTTAATTTTGATGCTGGAGTGCCAGAGAGAGCTGAGCCATTCACTTGACAGTTTACAGTTGACCTTTGAAGAGACCAGAGAAGCTTAGTTTGGAAAGAAACAATTCCTGTGCCAACCTCCTTATGAGATCAGAAGCTGAGACCACAAAGCCTTAAGAGGAAACATTTATGTAATCTAAGTATCTTTTAAGAAAAAAAAGAAGGATGGCAGAACTCTCACAGAGTTTGGCAACTATCTTTGGTGTAAAAGTACCTCTTATGTTACCTTGAGTAGGATTCTTTAAGGTCTTGTAACTGTAAGCTTCTACACCAATTAAATACCCTTGAAAAAACCAACAGATTTCTGGTAGTTTCAATAAGCACCTCTTTGGCTGACTAAAACATTTCCCATTTTGACTTTGACAGACCTTGGATGAGTAACACTGTTTCCAATATATACTCACGGAAGTCATTGAAGTCTCAGGGAAAACTGTTTTTTCTCAAGAATGGCTAGGGACATTTCTTTTGGCTTACTCTTGTAGAGGTCTTAGAAAGTGGCTGTGAGAGAGAGCTCATTTTATGGACACTGCCAAGGACTGAATTTTGCTGTTAAACCAAACATTAAGAGGCACATTAAGAAGCAGGGACTGTCTTACAGACAAACAGCTTCCGGGGCCCCAAAGGTAATGTATTAACAGAACTCTCAGGACCTCCAGGCAGCTGAGTAAGGAACAAACCTCCAGGCCTGGCCCAGGGTGAGATTCTCAGGGGCCTCACTAATATAACAAAAGAGGGCACAGGCAGGATTTTTAATTAAATGCCTAGACTCACCTGTCTTCATAGGGTGTCAGTGAGCATTACTTGCCACTTTGTCTCCAGGCTGGCATGCCAAATATGTTAGTGAAATGCTTTGGATTCTGGGTTTCTGGTTCTTGGCTATGACACTTAAAAAGAATTTAAGGACACACCATAGGGTAAGCAAGAGAGTAAAGAGTTTATTAAGAAACATGAAAACTAGAAATAAATACACAACCCAAGACATGTGTGTAGGTGTGCTACAGGGTGAGATGCACACATGGGGGCCCAGGATAGGCCCTTTTAAAGCCTTTCCTCCTCCACTTACCTAAGTTTTGGAAAGAGGCCTCAGCTGTTTTCTTTTCTGTTTTGTTGCCCCAGCATTAGCTCTCGGGCCAATGGGGAATCCTGTTGTTTGGAGTTATCTGGGGATTTCCCTTGACCACAGAAAGAGTTCCAAATGCAACTTCATGGCCAGGGTCTAGGTGGGAACTTCCTGGCTTTGTTTTTAGTAGCAAGGGGTTTCCAGGCAGGGTCTCAATGCCAGGTTCTCTCCTAGGTCCCAGCTGACTTCCCTCTTTCCCTATACTAATCTGCCTCACATGTGTTCTCCATTCCCTGAGGAAAAGACCCAATCACTTATACCTTAGGCCACCTTGGACATGTTCTTGGTCATTGCTCTCAAGTAACCATCTGAACTTTCAGCAACTCTGGGGTCCCTGTGCAAATGAAGGAGAAACAACAAACAACCTGGGAAACAGAGACACAAACACACATACCAGGGTCCCATTAGTTCTCCCACACAAGCTGGCATGATTTGGATAGTAAGAGACTACAACAGTGTGTTGCCAGTGACTGCAACACTTCCTGAAGCAATCTTGGTTGGTTCTAGGCCCCAGGTCAGTGCCTCCCTCTCTGGGCCCACCCAAGGTTAAGCTCTTGGCTCACCAGTCTCTCTTCATCAGAGACTGTCTTCCTTGCCTTCTGGTCACCTACCCACTCAGAGTGCCCATGTTCAAGGCCCCAGCCCCATCTGGTGCATGCCTAGGCTTCCATCCCTTGGGATGGGGTCCCAGGATGGCTGCCAGTTGCCTTTATTCTGGAATCTCTTCTCAGGGATGAGAGGAGAGGGACAGAGTGACTTGCAGTCATGGAACTTAGAATCCACTGTGTGGAGACCAAAGAGAAACTAAGTAGGGAGTCACTTCAGTCATTCAGTAAGTAGTTTGCATCACCAGTTCTGCAAATCTAAGGATTTTTTTAATCTGTCAGAGCAATATTCTTGCATTTTCTCAGAAGACTGGATATGCATCAAACATTAGAATTGAAGAACTAAGGTTTGTTTCTTTCTACCCACTCTGTTACAAACATGAGTCTAATTCATAAACACTTACTATGGACTGGGCTCTGTTTACTCTGTGCTAGATGCAAATGCTCAAAATACTACTTTGTCTTTGGCACTGTACAGGTTAGTCATAAAATGACTTGATGTAGGTCTCTTTGTCTTTATTTTGCTTGACATTCATAGAGTATCTTGGGTTTGGGCATTCAGGTCTTCTTACAGATTTGGGAAGTTTTCTGTCATTGTTTCTTTAAGCATTTTTTTCTGGCATTTATCTATCTCTGTTCCTTCTGGGACTCCTATTTTACATATATTGTCATACTTTATAGTGTTCTACAGGTTACTCAGACTGTGCTCATTTTTTTCCATTCTATTTTCTTCTGCTTTGTGTCCTGGACAATTTCAATTTTTTTTTTTAAAATTCACTGAGACTTTCTTCAGTTTCCTCCAATCTGCTCTTGAAATTCAGTTCAGTCTGCTTTTGAATTATTCAATTCAGATATTCTATTGTTGAATTCCTAAATTTTCATTTGGCTCTTTGTAATTTCTATCTTATAATTGAACATTTCATTTTATTTTATATTATTTTCTTGATTTATTTTAGTTTTACTACAAATTTTCCTTTAGTTCACTGATCTTATTTATGAGAGTAGTTCTAATATTTTTGACTAGTAATTCAAGAGACTGTACTTCATTGGTAATATTTTTCCATTAAATTATTTTTCTTCTCTGACTCTACCATATTTTCCTGTCTTTTTTTTTTTTTAATATTTTGTATATTGGGTTGAGAGCTGAACATTCCAAATATTTTGCTATGTTGGTCACTCTGGAAATCTATTTCTCCCAGTATTCAGTCCACAGTCTAAGAACAAGATGGAAATAAAGCAAGGAGAAAAGAGCAAGAAATAAGAGGATAAAAAGAAGAGAAAATATACTAACAATCAAATAAAAACACCAACACCAAAAAGAAAAAAATATGAAGTGCACTGTCTACAAGTCTCTTCTTATGTGTTGATAGAAAGACAAAGGCTGTTCTTTAAAGGCCAAAATCCAGGCCAATGTCTCTGCCAATCTCTCAGGGATCTGACAGAACCAAAACTATAAAACAAAGAGATAAACACCCAGCTAAAAAAATACAGAGAAAGAAATGGAGGCACAGTTCTTCTTTATGTCCATGTAGATGCTGGCGTAAGGTCAGAAAATGCTGCTTCTGTGGGAAACTGAGGTTAGCATCTGCACTGGGCGTGCAGGGTTCTTCCAGAATAATGAACACAGAAAGAGAAAGTAGAAACACAGTCAATAAAAAGTGAGCTTCGTCTTTAAGTCCTGGAAGATGCTGATGTGAAGCCTGAAGCACCTGTTGCTGATAGGGTCGAAACCAAGATCAGAGACTATACCATTCCAGACCAGGAATTGCCCACACAGAGAAGGAAAAAACACACTAGTTCTTTTTGTCTAGGTGGATGTTGGTGAGAGTCTTTCAGTACTAATACCCAGAAGGCTGAAATTGAGGCCATCTTCCACAAGCTGGTCCCTTCCAGATCCACTAATGTGACATCAACCTCAACCCCATCTTTGAGAGTAGGATGTTTCCTCTGCCATTCCTGGATCACCTGGCTGTTCCTGGGTGCTGGACTGCCCTGCAGCAACAACAACCATTTCCACAACTGCTGCTGCAGGACTGGGCAAAGGGGGCTGGCCAGTGGTTCCTGCTTTCACTTACAAAAGCTCAACTCTACAGCCTCTTGCTTCCTCTGGCACTCCTGCCATTCTAATCCAGGGTTACCACCTACTTAATATCAGCCTCTTTCTTTAGCTCTCATTTTTCTGTTGGAGGGAGATCTTAAGTAAACCTTCATGTTCTACCATTCTGTGCCTGCCAAACATGAGATGAGAAACCAAGCTGGGGATCTTAGAATTACAACTTGGGGAGCACACATTCAGGTAACAACCCAAATCATGTCCTATTTGGCATTTCCAAGAAAGTGTTTCTAAAGAGAAGCATTTTTACATAACTTGTTTGTGGTTAGTGGATATTTGGAACTCTCCGAATCTCCATCAGTTTAATAGGTTACTGAGATCTTTATCTTGTGGTTTGCTTGTGGTATCCAGATGTCTTTAGGGTTTTGAGGAATATTGTTGCTTGAAGCTTTGCACACTTTGGTAGTTTGTGATATCTAGCTGATAGTTGTCTAAGAGTAATATCCAGAATGACCACCTGACTCCATTTTAATCTCCTGTGCATGAAACCTCTGTTTTTTATTTCTTTTTACAAACCCAAATTTTAATTTATCTAAATGTTCAACAGGAGAATGACTAAATGAATCATTATCTATTCATAAATGGAATACTCCTCAGCAATATAAAAGGATAAATGGCTAATTCATACAATACAGATGAACATCACAGAAAACATATGTGTGAAGGAAACAGACTCCAGTGTACCTTATGTATCACTTCTCAACATGATGTTCAAGAACAGCCAACATTGACCCGTGATGAGGGAAATCCAAATAATTATTGTTTGTGAGATGTGGGGTCAAAGGGAAAAGGGACAAGGGAAACTTCTGGGGTGATGGAAATAATTTAGTTTTTGAGTTGGGTGTTGGTTACATGTATGTGTGCCTTTCCCAAAACTTGAATTGTAATCTTAAGAACCATGCTTTCCAATGTATGTGATTTTCAACTCAATGAAAAACATTGAGAAGTAAAACAGTTCAGCAGAAACCCTTCCATTGTGGCCTTTGGTGGAGTGATTGTCACCCACCAGAAATTCAAAGGAGATGATAGTGAACAATGGATAAAGCACCCCTCTGTGACCATGGTGTACAGGTGTTACCACTTCTTGACATCCATGGAGTCCAGATGTAGAGTGCAATGTATCCCACCCACGGTACATGCAGAAACCTGATGATTATATATTAAGCTAATCCACTGTTTAGCAAAACAACCCCATCCTCCTTGGAACATATGCTGTTAGGAAGCTAGACCTGGATGACCAGGATGGAATTAAAAAATTCCACACACTTTGGAACATGGGACATAGTGTGTTTGTACTCCTTTCTGTCCCTTCTAAGCCACTGCCCACTTGCCTTGTGAGTCTCATTATTCCATACCGCCAAAGGAGTTGACTCATGAGCCTACCTCCCCTGCCAGTAACCCCCAACAGTCATACCTTGGATCTCTGTGGCACATACATATGCTGACCTCATTGTTTTCTCACTTTCTCTGCTCCTTCATTCTTACTCTTTCTGGCATGGGTGGTCACTAGTGAGACATCATGGTAAAGGGGTAGCTGCTCATCTGTCAGGGTCTAAGGTAAATTTCCAGTTGCTGTTCCCATTTCTGTCCCTGGAGAAATGGGCATCATCTCTGTACTAACTGCCTGGACATTGGCTCTCCTTGAATTCATGCTTATCAGAACAGAGAACTGCCTTGGAGGGCCAAGGCCTTGGGGGGTGAACAGGCTTGGTGATCTACCCAGGAAAGCAAAGATGCCACAACCTAGACAATTAACTACAGTTAAAGGGTACCTCTCTGCAAGGGCTGTGTGGGAGTGTTACTGTAAGCACATCTCATTTCCCAAAAAAGGGCCCACCTGATCCAGTGCTACAAAGGAGAAACATGTCTCTCAATGAGAAGGTGATATATTACAAATGCACAAACAAGGAATTGGGGGAATCTTCCCAAAACGTGTCCAAAGTGAAAATGGGAGATAGCATTTTTATAGGAAAAAAAGAGAAAAGATATAGGTGAGAAGAAAGACAAGAGAAAAAAACAAGCAACGCTATGATTCCAGGTGTGTTGTGAGAAGGGTACATGGAATTTGTCAGTATTGTGTTGTCTCAAGCATGTTCAATTGTCCTTGATTTCAGTGGCTAATAAATTACAGTGTAGATATTGTTGTGCCAACAGCTCAAGAATATCAAGCTTTTTGGTCCTGAGAAAACTTATAGATTTTCTGGGTCATAATGTGCTCCTGACACCATTCTGTCTGGTTTTACTTTGAGACATTATCTTATTCTTGTAAACAAAAATGAGAAAGTCTGGTTAATATCCTTCAGGAAACTAAGTGCAAAGAATAAACTTGTAAAATTAGATTAATAGAAGACCAGCTCAATTAGTGTATTAGAATTTTCAGAGCTAGTTAAGTGAAGAAATTTTTAGTAAACATATTTTCCAGCTATCATTGTCAAAAATGAGTTTAAACTTAAGAAAAATAAAATGATTTTCTTTTGCAATGTTGACTGACCCCAGTATAAATTGGATGACAGTGAAAAGTAACACTAAAAATGAGTGTTGAAAATACTATTTTGCAATTGGATTTGTTTTGTAAAAGAAATCACAAATGGAATTATGGTAACTGCTGGAGAAGTGGAAAAACTTAATAAGATTAATGTTCTCTGTTCTGTTTTCATGTTAATTCTAATGGTATCTGGATAGCAATATTAATGAAATTGGTGCTGGGGAGTAGTTATTGCTCTGTGGTTGAGCACCTGCATCATATATATGAAGTCCTGGGTTCAATCCCTGGTATCTCTTAGAAAATAAAATAAAAATAAAGATAAAATAAAATTGGAGCTTCCTCAGTGTGAGGTGTGCCATACATGTGCTTCATCATCTCAACCACAATGCACAAAGTGTGTTCAAGGAGACAGGCACAGGACTTTCTGAGAAGTTGAGGTTCCCCCTTGGCCTGAGGATAGGCATGGCAAACCCTGGCCTCTCCACTCTAGTGTTTGGATCTTCAGGGAGTCATTCCTCTCTCCCCATTCAACTCCACAGGCTCTGATTCCCAGTGACTACATTTCTGACACATTTATGTATTGGAAGACTGATGCTCATTCTCCCGTTGCAAATTTTCAATGGCTTAAATCATTACCTTTATGTCAAAAGTTTTTATCTGTGTTTTGAAAAAATCAGCTAAGTAGCCTACATTTGATTTAAAATGTAATAAGGGCCCAGTAATGAGTGATGTTTTTCATTATTCTATTAATCTATAATTAAGAATAACTCTAAGGTGACAGTAGTATTTATTGCTGAGTGAAACAAAAAACAAGCACAGCCCAAGCTTGAAACTAAATAAAACAGAAATGTGATGCATGGAAGAGTTTGACCTCAGGTATCAAACATCCATGCCCATTTCCCCTGTTCATCTCCCTGACTTGAAATCTCCATAGTTGCCAGTGTTTGGAGTGGGAGACTTTTTAGTGAAAGAACTTGATGGAAGTAAAATTTCCCCCTGAATTTGAGGGCAGTAGAAAGCACAGTGTTGAGAAGAAGGTGGGCAGATCTAGGACCACATGGATATTTGTTGGGCACTGAAAGAAATGTGGGGAAGCCCAGACCTGCCTGGATATGAGGTAGGATCATAGTTACCCCAAGTGCCTCAGTGGCCTACATGGGCTAGTAGGTTTTTTTGCATCCAGCACTCATTGCTCTTCTGGCTCAGCCCCCAACTTTCTGGCAATCTTGAAGACCTCCTGAACACAGATGGAGGGCAAGATTTAGGTGTGGTCACCCTCACAGACAGGGAGTCCTGTCTATACTTCTGGCTGAGATAAGATGCTGCCCTCTTCCCAGGTTAAGAATAAAGCCTGGAGCTGTGTGTGTGGCTTGGAAGTATGTGTGTGGAGGGAGGGTCATGGATCAGCTCCACTGGACTAAAGTAGCTGGGGCTAGAAGCACCCTGAAGTCCCACCCTTCCTCCTATGATCTGTTCTCTAAGCAGTCCAAGGAATCTTCCTAGGGGAAGGGGTTCTGAAGGATAGAGCTGGTTATTTTTTATGTATTTTCCCTCAGGAGATATCCTGCAGCCCCAACCCCAGCACAGCCCAGTGGGCAGGAACTCTCCTACCTCCAGCTACCTCTCCCAACTTTTGCTGAGAAAGAAGGCTATGGTCCATCACCACCATCTCAATATGTCCCCCAACCCATCACTATCACAGAGATGGGGGGCCTTGGACTTCAGCAAGTGTCCTGAGAAGGAAGGAAAGCAGTAATCTGAAGAGACAATCAGGGCTGTGCCTTTTCATGCAAGGGACAAAGGGCTGGATGAATGAATGACTTGAGCCAGTGTGGGGTTTGGGAAGGTGTCCTACTGGTCCTGGAGGTGGCAGCCACTGCTCATAAGAGGTGATGCAGGAAGCTTTGACCTCCAGTGGTGTGGTGGGCAAAGGACAGACTCCCTGGGCCTGATCAAACTGTGAGGGCACTGAGTGAGATACCCAGGACAGAGTTGCCTCCTGAATGTACCCAACCAATATGTCCCCATCTCCTGGCACTTCCCACACTTTCTTGCTGCCACTGGCAGACACAGGAATTTCTGGGCACTGTTCAGGTGGTTCCACACTCCTCCTCAGCCTGAAACCCCTTGCAAAGGTCAAAGCCGCTGCCTTCCCTTGTCCTGCTTCCTTTGTGCTTTTTGAGGACCCCATGGCCAGAAACTCAAATCTCATGCCTGGATCAGAGAATGGTGACCTGGCCACAATCAGGAACACCCTGGGCTCCCAACCCTAGTTTCCAGCCCCTTACTTTTGCTCCTGCCCTGCGTTGAGCCCTGATCAGGGTTGCAGCACTTCTGGTCCTTTTGTCTGATGAGGCCACTCCCCACCTTGGCCTAAGCCAGAGGCTAACACCAGGTGTTGCCCAGATTCAAAGTTGAATGACCTAGGGAAGCCAGTGCACTGGGACAGTGTGCTGGGTTATACCCACCATGAACTTTCATTGGGCATCTTGAGACTTTCTGGGGTTTGGGGTTTGAGTCAGCTCAGGTACCCCCATGCTGCTGCCACACACCTACCTTGGTGGGGTCCATAGGCTTTGCAGGGGCACCTTGGGCCTTTGCAGGGAGGGGTCTGTCTGGGTCTGGGGCAAAGGCAGTATGGGAGTGGGAATCACTAGGGAGGGTCAAGGAAGCCTGGGAGACTGAAGCCCTTGGCAGGTACTTGGAAGTCCAGGAGAACAGGGGTACCAAGCTCTTGGATGTTAGCTCCACCTTCCCAGGATCCATCCTAAGAATAGAGCAGTGACACCACTCAGTGTTTGTTTGGATATTTGATATAGATTATGCCAAGATTCCCTTGGAGAAGCTCTGGAACTAGGTCCTCAAGGTTGGAGGAAGTGAAGTGACTGAGCTCTCTGGCTCTAGCCATGACTCCTGGTACTATAATGACAGGTCAGACCATGAGCAAGAGTGGCCCAAAGAAAAGAAAAAGAAGAAAATATCAGAGAAGTCAAAAATCTTGATGAGGCTGAAAGGAGGAAGTTAAAGGTAAAGTAGAGCAGGAGCCTTGTGTGTTGGCCCTGCCACCACTAGGGAGGACCCCAAGTAGGGGCCTGCTCTTTCCCTAGGAAAATCTGTTTGTAGAAAAAAGTAAACTAGGAATGTTAATTGCTCAAGTCTCAGTTTATTAGTTATCTTTTGTAGGCCAAGCCCTTAGGTGGGGACTTGAAAGATTGGGAAATGTGGAGTAAGAAGAGTCTCTAGAAGAGAATTTTTGTCTCAAAGCTTCATTTTACCATTTAGAAACTGAGGCAAGTGTGTTTAAATTGCTAGGTGTTGCCAGTCTAGAGTGAGAATCCAGCAGCCCCATTGCCTTCATTACCTTGACTATGCCTCATAGGAAGATAAGAAAAGGAGCCCTGACTCAGAAAGAGAGACCATGGACTTTGATCCTGAGAAGAAAACAGAGGCCTATCAGAGGGAGTCAATTGCAATCAGTCCAACTTCAGGATTTCACAGAGACATTTCTAGAGAATCATTTTAACATGAGGTTTTACACAGTGTAATTTAGCTTTTAGGGAAAAGTACAGAAAGGAAGAAAATGGACATTTTATTTTCTTTCATCGCTTCACCAAGTGTCACCCTGCATCATAGTTTCTTGCCATGATCCTTTTAGTTTTTCTTTTTAACAAACTACAATCTAAGAATGATTTATGTATTTTTAAAGACTTGCTAAGAAAAAGAAAGAAAGAATGCCATAGAGACTAACCATACAAACAAAATATTAACTATTTTCTATCTGGCTTTTACAGAAAAAAGAAATAGCCAATCACTTGTTTAGAAATTTGTATTTATCTGTCCTTACCATCTCAAGTAGATCAAGTTTAGAAGAGAGTTTCTTAGGAGATGGACCTGTAACCCAAAGTGCAGATAATTCCCTTTGAAATAAAAAAGGTCTCACTTTTGCACAAGTCATTACAACCTGGTGTCAAATCCACTTACAGGCCCAAAACATAGCTTTGAACTTACCGTGAGCATGCATTTGGAACACAGAAAGTCGGATATTTTTCCATAAAGTTTCTGTCATGATCACTGGGAGAGGTCACCATCTGAAAGGGATGGTGTTTGGCTAGAATCCCCAACTAAAATTTTTTTCTTTTGGTCTCCCCCCATTACATGTCACACACACACAATTCACAACAGTTACAATGTAAGTGGGGATATTTTTACTTACCATGAGGGGTGACTATTCTTAGACCAAAATGTCTTGTGTTTAGGATACATCTCACAGATTGCAGGGAAGCTGAGGCAGTAGGGCACATATGCACAACATCTCAGGCAGGTTGGGTGTTTTGAAATTGGTTATTCAGACCACCAAAACTCACATAACCCTGGTATAATCCCCAAAGGAAAGCTTTGGGACGCTCATGTGTCTTGTCCTTCAGTGTGTGTTTTCCAGTCTGAATTTCAAATCGACAAGGCCAGTGACAAGTTTGCTCTTTGACAAGTTGTACTTTGGGCTTGAGAGCCTCCAATTAACAGGGGATGAGAGAGGTGTTATTGTATTGCAGTAATTTGAGTAAGGAGTGCTGTTTTCTGACAATGATTAACTCCCTTCTTTGAAACACACTGCCATGGTAAATCAGTAGGACTTGTATGGGTAAGGCCTTAGTTCTAAGCCCCAAGGCCCTCCATAAGAAGCCTGCCCTCAGATGGTAAAGGCACAGGAGGTGGGAGTGGAGACTCTGCCCACTGCCTCAGGCAGACTCAGCCACTTGGGGAAATGCAGAGAGACTCCAGAGCCCCACCTCTCATTCCAGACCCCCTGTGATCTATGGGTCCAAGGCCAATCACAAGTCCCATCTCAGAGGGCATCTCTTCCCAGTTGATAATGCTTTCAGATGGCCTGTCTCCAAGCCCATCATCTCCATGTCTCCATCTGGGATTCTGGCTAGGGTTTCCCATGATAGTGAATCTGGTCTGAGCCCCAATTTGGTTGACTGATGAGTTGAGAGGAAACCCCATTGACAGTGAGTGTGTGCTGCATGAAAGCACCAAGGTGGACTAGGTAGGACCTTGGTGCCCACAGCTCCTTTAGAGTCAGCCCTCTGGGCAGATGGCTTTCTGCCTTGGGTAATACCCAGTTGGGTGTTCAAGGCCTAGGATGGAGCATGGCAAGGGGTTGTGCTCATGGAAAGTTGGCCAGTAGCAGAAAGGCCACAGCCACATTGTGGGAAGATGATGGGGGAGATGGGTGGACCCAATGGGAGAGGAGAGGAAGGGAGGGGAATGTCCAGAGAGGGCTCTTTAGATGTCTGAACTGGTCTCACTAGAGGAGACAATTTTTGTGTGTTTATGGAAAACAAGGTCTTGGGCTTCCTCCCTAGTGTGCTGGTTCAAGCATGCTGAGCAGGTGGGGTGCTGGCCAGATTTGGTCGCAGAGAACTTCTGAGAATGGTTCAGCAAGGTTTAGCAGCTGCCTATTGGGTAGGATGACAGGGACACTTGTGGTTGCACTTGAGAGTTTGGGGACTTGTGGGTCCAGGCAGGGGCTGACATTAGCTGGTGATGGGGTTGTACATGGTATTTTGATGGGATTGAGGTCCTTCTGTGGACTGAACATGGCTGGGCAGGGTGTGGTAGTGCCAAGGGACTTAGGGCACAATCCCCTGAGAATACCTGACCTGGTGGAGTGTTGGAAGCCAAGGGAAGCATGCCTCTTTGGAACCCTCATTGTGAGTGCACATGACCAGAGGTGGGAACATGTGTGGGTGCTAAGCCTCTGGTCTGACTGACAGGAGCTGGGCACTGCTGGGACTGCTCACCTTGTGCCTTGTAGCCAACAGCTTCACTCTTGGGGTGCCAGTGTTAGCCAGACTGGAGGTCTACTATAGAAGTTGGGATGTCTGGAAGAAATTCTTGTTGTTTTAAAAAAATAAGTAATTTATTATAAAAAGTGATATTCATTTTTTATAGCCATATTTCTTAGCATACCTTGTTACCTTTGTGAACTATGAATCATGGTGGATAATGGATGATTTTAGATTTTGTCCCAATGTGAAACCACACTGACTCAGACTTGCTTTTTGTGGTCCTTATCCTGTCACACTTCCTGGGTCAACTATTGACAGTGTGCCACAGAATGTCCCCAGACCTGAAAGGCCATGATAAGGTCAATACACATCCTAGTTGCAGACAAATGATGAGGTGGATATCAATCCTGCAGAGGAGTCAAGGAATAGATTCTGCCTGGCACTGTGACTTGGCTTCTTCTGGTTCTCATGTGCCTCTCTCCTTCTCTCCTGCTCACTGCCAATCTGCCACATGATATCTTTGGAGTCATCAAATCTTTCCCTTCCCATGGCTATGGCCTTCCTTTCCTCTTCCAGGTCTCCCTGATTGCTGGGTTCTGAAGATTTCATGCTTCTCTCTCTCTCTTGAAATGTTTGAATTGTGATAAAATATAGATAACATAAAAATCATTTTAACCATTCATAAGTTTACAATTATGGACATTAATACATTGATAACTTTGTGTAACATTTACAACTATGTTATTACAAAATCTCATCATCCCAAACAGAAACTCTTACACATCAAGCAATAGGCCTCCATTCTCCCCACCCCCCCAAACCCTGGTCACCACTCATCTACTTGCAGTCTTTATGAATTTACTTATATTATTTCATATAAGAAAAATCATGAAGTGTTTCTCTTTTTGTATCTGAAGGAACTGCTTGGGGGTCAGCAGACAAGGGTGTGCTACACAACCCCCAGGAGGGTGAGGGACAGAGATGAAGAACCTGAAACAACAAGCATGAGTTACCAGACCCCTGCAATGGCTGAGAAGGGTTTGCCTCCCCCACACCCAAGATATTAAATTGGGGTAAAACCCCTGACTTACTGCATCTGACTGAAAGGAGAACAGACGTCTTCCTCCCTGTCAGCTGTTTCAAGGGAAAAGAGTGGGGGAGTTGGCAGGCTTTCCTTCAGTGAATTTAGCCAGCAGAGCCCACTTTGAATCTCCACTCTGGAGATTCAACACAGGAGTACAGGAACGCCAATACAGAAACTATTCTGTGGAAGGATGTGCTGAGGATCACCATCTGCTGGCCAGTCTGGAAATTGCATGGACAAAATGTGTTTCTGGTTCTGTATCCTAAACCCTGGGAGAAAATCTGTGACCCATTAGTGAGTCCCTGGACTCCCTAAGGTGGGCAATAAAGACTTAGGATAAATTTAACCAAATATCAAAAAGAGCTGTGAGGAAAACAATAGACAAGAGAGAGAAATTGGCTATCAGAATAAATTTGCCAACATATTCATATACCTAGATATCAGCAAGTATTTATAAGCCATACTAGGAAACAGGAAGGGATGGTACAGCCAAAGGAACAAATGAAATATTCTGAAGAGATACAGAATTTAAGAAAATTAATCAGTGATAATCACACAAATCTCCTAAATCAATTCAAAGATTTGAAAGAAAATATTACTAAAGAGATAAATGATATTAAGAAGACAGTGGGCAAGCATAAAGAATAATTTGAAAGCCTGCAAAGAAAAGTAACAGATCTTATGGGAATGAAAGTCATGATGGATGAGATTAAAAATACATTACAGACACATAAGAGTTGATTTGAATTGCTCAAAGACAGAAGTAGCGATTCTGAAGACAGAATATCTGAACTCAAAAAGAGAGTTGAAGAGAAACAGAAAAAGGAAATGGAAAAAAGTAATTGGGTTCTCAGGGAATTGAATGACAATGCAAAATGCATATTCACAATATCAGTGTCCCAGATGGAGAAAAGAATGGAAAAGGGGCAAAAAGAATATTTGAGGAAATAATGACTCAAAACTTCTCAACATTTATGAAAGACATAAATATCAATATCCAAGAAGGGCAATGCACCACAAACAGATTTGAATAGATGTAATCTGAGACATCTACTATTCAGAATGAAAAATATCAGAATAAAGAGAAGATTCTGAATGCAGCAAGAGAAAAGCAAAACATCACATACAAGGGAAACTTGATAAGAGTAAATGCCAACCTCTCACCAGAAACCATGGAGGGGAGAAGAAAGTAGAATGTTGTATTAAAGTACTGAAGGAGAAAAATTGCTAGTCAAGAATTCTATATGTGGCAAAACTGTCCTTCAAAAATGAAGGTAGGGAACAAATGTGGCTCTAGTGGTTGAGTGCCTGCTTCCCACATAGGAGGGCCCAGGTTTGTCTCTAATGCCTCCTAAAAAACAAGTAAACTGAAAACAAACAACAAGCTAGCAAATGAAAAAACCAACTCAGGGGAACCAATGTGGCTCAGTGGTTGAGCTCTGGTTTCCCACATATGAGTTCGGGGGTTCAATCCCTAACCTGGGTACCACAAAAAAAAATGGTGATTTCAAAGTTTTTAGTGACAAAAAACCCTGATAGTATATGTTACTAAAAGCCCAGAATTACAAGGGATACTAAAGGCAATGCTGCATCTTGAAAAGAAAGAAACAGTGGCATGAGATTTGGAGAAGAGTGTAGAAGTGAAGATTATTATGAAGGGTAAAAAGACTGATAATAGAACAATATGACAACAGAGAGTGAAAGGACAAAATGGATGAAGTAATTCCTTTACAGTAATAAGATTGACTGTTAATGCCTTGAACTCTCCAAACAAAGACATAGATTTTACTTTAAAAAAATATATGCCATCTCTATGTTGTCTACAAAATACCCACCTCAGATGGAAGGTCACAGCCAGGTTAAAAGAGAAAGATTTGAAAAATATATTCCATACAAATAGCAACCAAAAAAGAGCTGGAGTTGTAATACCAATAATGGACAAAATAGATTTCAAATATAAAATTGTCATAAGGGATGAAGAAGGTTAGTATATAGTAATATAAAGGAAAATTCACCAAGAAGAAATAACTATACTAAATATTAATGCACCTAACCTGAATGCCCCAAGAGATATAGGAAAACACTGGCAAAACTGAAGGAAGAAATAGACATCTCTATGATAATAGTTGGAGAGTTCAATACACTGCACTTAGTAGTGGATAGAACATCTGGACAGAGGATAAAAAAAGAAAAAGAGAACTTGAGTAATATGATAAATGAACTAGACCTAACAGACATCTATAGAGCATTGTATTCGAAAACAGCAGGTTATACATTTTTTTTAAGTGTTCATGGATCCTTCTCTAAGATAGACCATATGTTGCATCAAAAACAGGTTGAACTTATACAACCTGAACTTTAAAAAAAGGTTCAAAACTTTTGAACTTTTGTATAAGTTCAAAAGATTGAACTAATACAAAACACTTTTTCTGATCATATCAGAATGAAGCTGGAACTCAATAATGAACAGAAAAAGGGAAATTCATAAATAGATGGAGATTAAGCAAAACTCCATTAAAAATCAATGAGATTTGAAGAAATTGCAAGAGAATTCAGGAAATATTTTGAGACACATAAAAACAAGAACACAACATATTAAAACATATGGGACACCAGAAAGGCAGTCTTGAGAGGGAAATTTATAGCATCAATGTTTACATAAGAAAAAAGAAGAAAGAGGTTAAATTAAAGATCTGATGGCTCACTTGGAGGAATCAGAAAAGGAACAGCAAACTAATACCAAACCAGACTGAAGTAAAGAAACAGTAAAGATCAGGGCAGAAACAAATGAAATCAAGAACAACAAAAAAAATAGAATCATCAAAACCAAAGTTGCTTCTTTGAGAAGATCAACAAAATCAACAAACCCTTAACTAGACTGACAAAGAAAAAAAAAGGAGAAGATGCAAATAAAATAAGAGATGGGGGAGGACGTTTCCACTGACCCCCACAGAAATGAGAGCTATCATAAGAGGATACTATGAACAACTGTATGCCTAAAAATGACATTGTAGATGAGATGGACAATTTTCTAAAAGCACACAAACTACATTGACCCTAGAAGAAACAGAAGACCTCAACAACCCAATCAGAAGTGAAGAGATTGAAACAGTTATCAAAAACCTCCCAAAGATGAAAAGTCCATATCCAGATGGCTTCACTGATAAAATCTACCTATCATTCAAAGTTGATATAATGCCAATCTTGCTCAAGCTCTTCCAAAATATTTAACAGGTGAGAATGCTACCAAACTCACTCTATGAAGCCAACATTGCCCTAATACCAAAACCAGATATACTATGAAAAAGAAAAATTACAGGCCAATATCCTTAATCAATATAGATGCAAAAAGCCTCAACAAAATACTTGTAAAGTGAATCCACACTAAAAAGCACATTAAAAGAATTATAAACTATGATCAAGTTTATTGCTCCCAGGTATGCAAGGTTGATTCAACACAAGAAAATCAATTAGTGTAGTAAACCAAAAAAATGTGAGTTTTTAAAAGATTTTTTGCATGTGTGATTGGTGCCTATTATAACCTGTTGTTCCTTGCCATCAAAATGTTTTCTATAGACCAGCAGCCTCACAAAGTTTCTGAGAGCTTGTAGAAATGCATCAGCACAGAACTTCTGGAACATAATTGGCATTTTAACAAGGTTGCCCAGGTGATTCACATGCACATTAAACATTGTTAAATACAGTTGTGTATGTTTTTGTCCTAGAACTCTCACATGGGTGTTACCCATCAGTTCTCAGAACCATTTAAAAATCCACCTCCAAATTGAGAGTTTTCTGCAAAAGTAGTCTGCACATCCATCAAAGGATTAAAAAGATGCAATAGTGGGGGTGGATGTGGCTCAAATTGTTGGGCATCCATCTCCTACATGGAGGGACCTGGGTTAAATCCCTGGGTCCTTGTATTAGTCAGCCAAAGGGGTGCTAATGTAAAATACCAAAATGGGTTGGTATTTACAATGGGTATTTATTTGGGGTAGAAGTCCACCAATACCAGGCCATAAAGCGTTATGTTTCTTCTCTCACCACAGTCCATTGCCAGGTGTTAGAGCAAGACAGCTGCTGGCGTTTGCCAGGGTTCAGGCTTCTGGGGTTCCTCTCTTCCCGGGGCTGCATTTCTCTCTGGGCTTAGCTCCTGTTTCCTCCACAAGGTCAGCTGTAGACGATCAGGCAAACGGCTTGCTTCTCTTCTCCTGGGGCCTTCTTTCCATCATCAAAACTGCTTCTCAAAAGACTGCTTATTCTGTCCTTTGCCTTGCCTTTTATATTCGATTCCCCACCCACCAAGGGGTGGGACTCAATGCCCTACTGACATGGCCCAGTCAACGCCCTAATCATAACTTAATCATGCTCAGATTAACAGATCAGATTACAAGCATGAACCAATTATATTTTTGGAAATCATAATTACATCAAATTCCCCAATGTTTATAGACCTCCTAGTAAAAATAAAGAAAAATATAGAAGGCCACAGGCCATCAGGCCCCATGAGCATGTATGCTGTCAGGCCCGTGTGCAGATGTGCTGATAGGCCCTGCAAGCAGGTTAGCCCCTGAGGCCCTGTGCATGAGTGCACTGTTAGGCCCCATGAGCAGGTGCACTGCCAAGCCCTGAGAAAGGGTGAGCCCCCCAGGTCCTGCATGTAGGTATACCCTCAGACCCTGCAAGCAGGGGCTCCATCAGGCCCCATTCATGGCTGTGCCATCAGGCCCTGTGCATGGGTCCACTGTCAGGCCTCACTGAGCCATGCAGCAAGATGACATAAACAGGAGAGTGACACAAGGGAGAGTCAAGATGGAATGCACTGAAAAACCAGTAACTAAGGTGGTGTAGGCAGTAGGATGCCTCTCTCCCACATCGGAGGTTCCTGGGATCGAATCCCAGTGAAGACAGGAGAAGGATGAGAAGAGAGGGCAGGAAACAGACACAGAGAATTGCCAAGTGAATGGACACAAAAACAGCAGAAATGGGAGGAAGGGGGATAAAGATGCATAAAAGTAAATAAGTAAATCTTTTTTTAAAAAGATGCAATAGTATATAAAAGTAGCACCTAGCCTAAGTACTTAATTAGTGTGTAATAAATGTTAACCATCTCTGCTGCTAATTAATATTCTCTGTCTCTAAAGATATTTCATGAACATGTCTCCCAAATCTTGAAAATAAATTTAAATTAATAGTACTTTGCTTCCTAATGATTTAAAAGTTAAATTGATATTTTAAATGGGATGTCATTTGATAGTAAAACTAATCTGAAATATTATGAAAACTAATCAGTGGAATTACATAGATTATATCTTTAAAAAGTGAAACCCATACATATCTCTTATTTGGGAGAATGTTTAACTGTGGTTATACCAAACAATAAGAATGCATTTTTTTGGTCAAAATTAATTAGTTTAAACTGCTCATTTAAATTAGCTTCTTCCTACTCAGGAGTGTGAATTCTGTGAGAGCTTATTGGTTTCTAACTCCCTTACATCATGTTATGAAATAGATAATGTAAGTCTTTTGTTTTGAGAAATCTAGGTTCTTATTTTTATTTTTATGAGCTTGTTTGAAAGCAGAGTTTCTATTGGGATCAGGGGAATGTTATATATGCTATGATATAAGGACATTGTGAGAAAGGAAAGGGCCCTGGATTAGACAAGGCTTTCTGAACAACAACAACAATAATAGTTGCCATCATTTAGTGTGTGCTTACTCTACTGTTTTCACTGTATGGTGAGGAAATTGAGGCAAAAAAGCTATAAAGGTCATATAGCTAGTGAATGGAGGAGCTGAGTTTTGAACCTAGGCAGTCAGGTTTCAGTGTGCTATAAAATGCCTCCTGAATGCATCATTTTGAGTTGTTCCACATAGTGGAACATACAGGAGACCCTGAGCCCAAGGGTGTTTTTGTGATCTTAGTGCAGGCAGCCTGTTATCCATATGGGTGAGTTCTCACACACTGAAATGACTGACTTACAAAGGGTGGCATTTCTCCATGGGTTTGAGGTGTTTCTAGGTGTGCAGCTCCTCAGCCCACTGGTCTGCCTGCTTCTGGTGTGGAGAGGATAGGCCATCTCAAAAGTGCCAGGAGCCAAATCAGCATTTCAGTTTGAAAAGGGACCTTCATGGAGCTCTTGTTATTTATGATCCCTTCCTTGAATGCCTCCCATGATGTTCAGACATTGCCATTGTTCGGGAATTTTTATAACTTAAAGTCAGTTATTGGAGATGCTTTTATGATTCAGATATTTGTTCTGCTGATCTTGAAACATCAGTCTCATCCTGTCAGCTTCCTCACCAGTGGATTGTAGGTGGTAATGATTGAGCATTTTAGAAATTGTAAGGAGTAAAGGGTTAAATTTTGGTAGTACATTCTTAGATAAATCCTAAATTAGAATATTTGCATTTCTGGGTTGTTAATGGCATAGCTTTTATTTGTTAGAAACCTAGGCAGTTTTTCAACTTCAGCCAGTCAACACAAAGTCCCTTTGGAGTTACTCCTGGCTGAGGATGTGCTGGGACTGGGAGAGTCCATGAATTTGATGGTAGGTGAGGCAGGGTCTTTACAGCACTGTATTTTCAGATTCACCCTAAAATGGTATCTTCTAAGTCCCATGCACCATTAGGAAGAATGTTACTTTGGGCAGTTGCCATTCATGGACTTGGAATAAGTAAATCCTAGCAGAAAAGGAAAATTATAACCACTTTCCAAGCTTTTATGATGACTGAAAGACTAAATTTGTCATTCAAGACTTTGGTAAAGGGAGTGTTTTACAGATTTGTAAAACATTACACCCATGACCCATGGAGGCAGTGTGTGTGGAAGGGTTGAGGACATGGGATTTCTGTCACTTAACATTCATGAGATTTGGGGAGTTTTGAGAATATGGGTTTTCTATCAGCCATGAGACCTTTGAAAGGTTGCTTGTTCACTTCTGCCCTCAAGCAGCTCTCCTCATTTGTAAATTGGGGATAATAATATTACCTTTGTCATACAGGGCTTGTGAGAATTAAATGAGCCCATCTGTATAAATGCTAGCATAGTGTTTCACATACTGAACTATCAAATCCTATTTATTTACCTGTATAGAATATCTCCAGAATGATGCAAATTGAGGAACAGAGACCAGGTGGAAAGGACATTTTCACTGTATAACTTTTCCTACCATTTCAATTTTACACAAAATGCTGTTATTTTGCATTCAAAAGTAACTAAAATATTAGCAGGTTATTAGCTCTATCTTAATACAGATTAGTCTGAAAGCTACTATACTGACCATAGGTATAATTAATCTTTTATTCATTATCCTTACTTTGTAATTTGGGGTCCTTGGGGATTGGAGGGAGGAATGATTTAGATAATACCTCAAACAAATTTGAATCTGATACTTTCTTTTTCAGTAAAATTTCCTGTAAAAACCAGGCATTCTGCAAATTTATAGAGGAAGAATATAGAATATAGGTTACCAAGGGATGAGATGGGGGTAGGGAATATGGAGCCAGAGCTTCTAATATACAGAGTTTCTATATGGGATAATGGAAAAGTATTGGTAATAAGTGGTGATGATTGTAGTATGGCATACTGAATGTAATAATCCACATTGAGTTATATGTTTGATTGTAGTTGAAAGATGGAGGTTTAGGTTGATATATGGCAACAAAACAAAAACAAAAAACAAAAAAACAAAACAGGCATTCTGCTGATGTAGCACAGTGGCAGATACTTACATTTTTGTAGAAGCTAATGGTAAAGTTTCTTGCATTTGAGAGGATTATCTCCATTTTAGTTAATAGTTAAAATAATTGTCACACAATGTGGCCTGATATTTTTGTTTGGAAAATAAGACCGTTTCATTCCCAGGGCCCAGGCTGTGTGGGCAAGAGGAGTAATAAAAGGGTGAGATGAGGTTTAATTCAGGAGCAGGTGGGACTTCAGCAGGCAGAAGAAAGGGGGATAGCCTGGGAGAAGTGGAAAGTAAGAGAACAGGGTATCCTCAGCTTGAGGAATGGCTACATAGTTACGTATGGTGGCAGCAGCCAGTTTGACCTTTAAAGGACTCCGTTCATGAGCTTTGACATATGTATAGTATCATGTATCTGCAATTTCAGTGTCATACAGAACAAATCTAATGCCCTAAAAATGCTCTGTAAAACTATAAAACTGTACAGCACAAAGTGTAAACCATAATGTAAACTATAGCCCTTCGTTAGTAGCAATGCTTCAATATTGGCCCATCCATTGTAACAAATGTACCTCATTAATGTAAATTGTTAATAATAAGGGAAATTGTGTAAGTAGGGGGAGTATAGGGAATCTCTTATATTTTTTAGTGTTTTTTTGAATCCCCTGTACTTTTGTTTCACACACATTTTTCTTTTAGGAGTTATGGGGGCTTGAACCCAGGGTCTCATTCATCAAACCAGGCACTCAACCACTGAACTACACCCACTCCCCAGAATTCCCTGTAATTTTTTTAAACAAATCAAATTTATTGATATGTATTTATAAAGCTATGTCCATCCAAAATGTACAATCAATGGTATTTGGTACAATCACATAGTTGTGCATTCATCACTCCAATCGATCTTAAAGTATCTTCATTATTCCAGCAACAATAACAATACTAAAAATAATCAAAAACCAACCAAACAAACAAAACTAACCACCTCTCAAGCTCTCTATGGTTCCTCTGCCATACATTGCTGCTATTCTGTTTCCTTCTTTCTAATTTATTTGTAATTATTTTGCAAAAAACAGTCATATATGCAGCATTACCCCATATTCATGTTTTACATGAGGTTTCACTATGTTATAGTCACAAGTTACATTTTTAGCTTTCCTTCTAGTAATATAGTTATCCTTAGGCTATCCCTTTCAGCCACTGTCATACTCATACAACAGCTCTGCTAGTTACAAACAGCATGATGTGTTCTTAACATTTCATTTCATTTCCAAAGATTTACAAACAACATTTTAACCAATTCTTCACAGATAAACTATGAGCTTTCCACACTCTACCCTCATTCTATTTTCTGGTGACCTGTATTCTAATTATTAATTCCTTGAGTTTACATACTATATTTAGTTCATAATAGGGCAATCATACAATATTTGTCCTTTTGTGTCTGGTTTACTTCACTCAACAAAATGTCCTCGGGTTCATCCATGTTGTCATATGCTTCATGACTTCATTTCTTCTTACCATTGCATAATATTCCATCATGTGTATAAGCCAGAGTTTGTTTATCATTTCATCAGTTGATGGACATCTGGGATGTTTCCAACTTTTGACTATTGTAAATAATGCTGCTATGAGCATCGGTGTGCAGATATCTATTTGTGTCACTGCTCTCAGGTCTTCTGGGTATATACCTAGCAATGGTATTGCCGGGTCACATGGCCAGTCTATATTCAACTTCCTTAGGAACTGCCAAACACTCCTCAACAGTGGCTGTTCAATTCTACATTACCACAAACCATGAATAAGCATTCCTGTCTATCCACATCCTCGCCAACATTTACAGTTTTCTGACATTTTAATAGTGGTCAGTCTAGTAGGTGTAAAATAGTATCTCATTGTAGTTGTGAGTTCATTTTCCTTATTTCTAGTGATGCTGAACATTTTTTCATGTCTTTCTTTGCCATTTGTGTTTCTTCCTTGAACAAACATCTTTTCAAATCTTTTGCCCATTTTTTAATTGGGTATTTGTCTTTTTATTGTTGAGTTGTATGATATCTTTATATATCATGGATGTTAAACCCTATCAGATATGTGATTATCAAATATTTTCTCCCATTAACTCACCTGCATTTTCACCCTTTTGACAATCACAAATGAAGAGATTGAAACAGTCTGCTGTACTTTTGATGTAACTTTTCTGTAACCTAAAATTTCTCTATAAATAAAGTTTATTATTCCAAAATAAAATTCAAAAAGCATTAAAAAGAAGAAGAAAAAAGAAACCAAGATGTGGGTGCTAGGGAGCTCATTGTTATTGTGTTGTCACTGTTTACAGTTCTTCTCAGTGAACAGAGCTAAAGAATATATCAGTATTTATACTGTGTATGTATATATCTACATAATTACATGTATAAGTATTACATAAAGATAATTACATCTCTATACATTTCTATATATAGTGAAAACCACAAATCCACCCCAAACCCAGCCAAGTAATATATAGGACCCAGTACAAAATGAACAGTGGGACACTTTTTCTAAAAGCAGAAAAAAATGTGCCATTAATGATACTAACATATAAAGGATTTTCTTTTCTCTGACAATATCTCTACTTTTCATGGCATTTTTTTTTACCCAATATATTTTAAAATGTCTTTTAAAGGAGATAACAGGGATTGAGCCTGGGACCTCATATGTGGGAAGCATGTGGTCAACCACCAGAGCTACACTGCTCCCCTTTTTACTACTTAATACCATTCTATGTAAAGAAAAATTAAAATTTTAAATTATTTCCATGAATTTTGCTGTTCATTATATTGTAAAGTCATACTTCCAAGTACAAGTATATGAGCATTTAACTCATGTGGAATCAGTAAATTACACAATTCCTATTTCATAGCTCTTATTTCATTGTTCATGTGTTTTGTCCTTACTAGAATAGTTGAAAACCTGCAGAAAACTAACACAACTGTTTTTATTTTGCTTTTTGATATGTGCACATTTGACCAACACTCTCTATCTTCTGCTTAGTGATGAATATGGGAACACTGAAGGAAAGGAACTCTTAGTTGCCTTATTTTTCCCTTTCCTCTTTTTTAGAAAAGAGCTTATGTTTCATGTTCTATTCACAAAAACTTTCCTCTGATTTATTTAGGTTAACATCATGCCATACCCAAATTTCAGACATTAAAATGTTGAGAAACACTGGGTGTGGATGTCTGTCATGAAGTTGAATATTTATTTTATTTCTTCCACTCCTGACAAAGAGTTTCTTTCCACAAGAAAATAATTAGATTTGTATAGATTATGATTCTCAAGTCCAGCTTCATACATATTTCATTTGTTCCTTTCACATTTTTTACATCCTGAGAAAATCCTCTTATTTTTTTACATTGGATGAAATGGTACCTCTTCCTGAATGTCCAGGAAGAATTTATCTTACCCTCTGGGCTCTCCTCTGCTCCTCTATCTATTTGGAACTTAGTGGTTTATAAGTTTATAATAATGAGTTCCTAAGTGTGTTTTCTCCATGAGGATTTCAAGTTTTCACAGGGTAGGAATAGGATATTTTCCCTTTCTATATTCCTGATACTTATCATGTGTTAAGTACATGGTCAAATTAAAAAGGGAACACTTAAAATCTCTTTATTCTTTTGGATATTTTCTTCTCACATTTTAGTCCTAGCATTTTTCTTAGTTGAGATGGCTAGTGTGTTTAGCTGTTGAAAATGAAATTTAAAGAGTGATCCCATATACTTAAGATATGCTTTTACTACCAGTAAGTAGGAGTTGTCTGAATATATAGTTGTTTTCAGAGAGGATAACAGATTGTCTCTTCAAAAGCTGAAATGCCATTTTAAAGGCCCCTTCCTAACCACTCTGCATAGTCAGTTCAATTAATTTAAGCTTTTAAGAGTTAAAAGATTTAAAGACATTTCTGACTCTTTACAAATTCTTTAAAAAATATATCATTATTCTTTTACTTTAATGGCACAGATAGAATTTGATAAAAATTCCTTTAAAGAACCTGTCTGGTGAGAATTAACAAGGGAATCTTTAATCTTAATGGCCTTCACATGCACTCTAGGAGTCCATTTGCCTGTGATTGAATTGACCTAGTATTGTTCCTTGGAGAAGTTAAGGCACTGCCTCCAGCTCCTCTCCTGGCCATCTTTATGTGGAGGCAATGACTTTCTGTTTATGCACATTTTAGTTCATCTTACAAACCTTACCTGAACTCAACTCATGATAAAGGGTGTGAACTGCCCCTAGTTTGCACATGATATATGCACTTTGCATTGTTGTCAAAGGAAAATCCTAAATGCTTTCTTGGCCAATACTTATCAAAATCAAAAAATAATATTCACTGAAGTTGGTTGGAAGCAAGGCATATTTGCACATCACATGTTACTCCTTAAATAAATCATAGAATTTTCCCTCTCCTCATCATCATCTGCTTCTTCCTCTTTATTGTTAAATTGCTGTTGATATATCATGATAAATGTAATGTAGTCCATTTGTTCTCTAATTCTACCGGGATCTCTGAAATTCTTAGTCAGGCAGACCATTAAATTGCTACCCACATGCACCACATTATTGTGGTCTTTTATAGAAACAAATTTATGGAATGGAAAACCAAAATAATTTGGAGATTGAGAGCTTGGGGTTTGGAGATATATTTTCCTGATTTGAAATCTGTTTAGTCTGGGCTTTTTCTCTTGTCATCTGCATGACCCCTGGCACTTCTGACTACTCTGAATCTCAGCTTTCCCTCCCATCTGTAAAAAGGGTAAGATAACTTCTGATAGGATTATGGGGACCATTAAAGGAATAATTCACATACAGCACTTAGCATGGTGACTGGCCTACTAAGTGCTGAATACATAATTAAGTGTACCTTGGTGTATTGCCATTGATCTGCTTGGGGTAACACTATATGACAGAGTTCCTCTAGTCAGGGTAGGGATGGTGCCAAGAATATTCATTCATTTATTCAGCAAGTATTTGTGGATGGTCTATTTCGTGCCAGGCATAATTCCTCTTGTTGGCAATAGAGCAATGAAAAACCAAGGAATAATCCTAGTACTGATAGAGTTTAAATTCTAGGAGGGTGGGTGGGATATACATAATATATATACCCTCTTCCTTTATTCAGGACACTTTATCACCAAGCAGTTGAGGACTGACTGTCCATTTTTGCCTCCTGTATTGACATGATTTCCATCAGGGAAGACCTGGCTCTGCCTCTTCCTAAGTTCTATCTCTAGGACCTAGGCTTGTTCAGGCTCTTAGTAGGTGCACTGTTGAGTTGTGTGGGTGAATGGAAGGGAGGCTGTCAGAGAGACCAACAAATTCAAGAGTTTTCTGTGTCCCCACCTAAGGCAGGCCAGATTAGAAAATCAAGAGAAAGATCTGGAACCTGGCAGAAAACCCACATGACCATGGATACCCTACAAGATAGCTGCCAGTAGAACCCTTCAAGAACCCCCATTCAGAACAGGATTTCCTCTGGAATCAAGGAAAAGCCCTGAATATTCTCAAGGAGCCTTATTATTGGGCCCTCCTGGGGGATTGAGTGGTGTGGTATTCAATCAAAACAGCAAACAACTGGGATTCCTCACCTGACATTAGCAAAGGGGCAGAATAATTAATGATTTTAAAAGCAAGAACAAAAAATCCAAATCAGCCCAGGTTTTGCTTTTCTCCCCCTAACTGGATCAGCATGCAAATAGACCTGGGGACTTTTAATCTGTAATGGGGGATTGTAATCTATAAATCAGCCCTTTTTAGCCATTTTCAGCCCCTTTCCTCCCTCTACCTGGGACCCATAATCTGTTATTTTCTCCCATTTCTCTTCTCTCCATTCCTTAATAAATTACTGGCCTAACTAACCTGCCTTGCACTTAAAATTCATTTTTTGTATCTTAGCCAAGAGCCTAGAGAAATCCAGCAACACATACTCTTCTAAGCATTCAATCTCACCCTTGCACAGAGTCTGGCTTTTCAGGTCTGTCTGCAATGCAGACCTCTCTCCGTAGCTCCAGGCCTGTGGTATTTTAACTTTGGTATTTTATGCTGAATGAAATTTTTTAGCAATGTTCTATTAATTTCTACATTCATTGTAAACATAATACTAATTTTGTTAAAGAAATAGCTGATAGCAGTTTGTAAATACCATCAAAATCAATGTTTACTATATAATTGATTTTCTTTATTGTATGTAGGAGGCATGTAAAGAGAATTTCATAAAATATGTTTTAACAGTTATCAAAAATGTTTTCTTCACTGCCTTTTGTTCACTTCATTTTGCCTTTGTGTCCCTATTAATGTTTTTTTAAAATATTAATGTGCATATTTAATCCAGTGAAACTCAGAGATCTCCAGTGCATAGCTTGCTAAGTTTTGACTAATGCATGTACACTTATGAAGATATATTATTCCATCACTCCAAGAAGTTTCCTTCTGCTCTTTCCAAGGTAAACCAGTCCCTTTCCACTCTCAACCCAGAGATAATCAATTTTCTGCTTTCTTTAATAAATTTTAGGAATTCATGTCAATTAAATCACATGATATGTATTAGGATGGTTATTTCTCTGGGCATAATTGTAATGAGAATCAACCTTTTGCTTTGTGTATATGATGTTTAGCCCATTCCATTTCTGAGTAGTACTCTATTATATGGCTAATTTCTTATTCATACTTCTGGTGATGGATGTTTAATATGTCTCCAATTTCTGACTACTAAAAATTAAGCTTCTATGAACATTCAGTTACAAATCTTTTTGTGGATACAATTGTTTTCCTTGAATAAATAATTAGGAGATGACTTGCTGAATCACATAGGCATGTGTTTACAATTTTAAAAACTCCCAAAAAGATTCCAAAGTGGCTGTGTTATTTTTAACTTCTATCAGCAGTGTATTAGGGTTCTTCCTGCTCCATATCATTGTCAGCATTTCATATGGCAAGTTTTGTTTTGTTTAATTGTAGACATTCTAGTGGCTTTGTATTGGTATCCAATTAAATTTTACTTGTGTTTTCCTTAGGTAAACTATTCTGAATAATTTCACATGACCTTATTGGTCATTTTTTATATTCCTTAGTCAAGTATCCTAGTCAAGTATATGGCTAACCTGTTGCTAGGGGCACACATATTAAGGGCCTATATGTATATTGGAGAATTGATTCCTTTCTTACTAGGTAACATCCTTTTATCTCCCTGATAATTCTCATTGTTTTGATGTCAGGTTTGTCTGAAATTGATACATGAGGTTTCTTTGGAATAGTGTTTGCAAGGCAGAGACATCTCCATTCCTTTATTTTCAATTTCTGAGTTTATATTTAAAGGAATTTCTTATGGATAACATATAGTTGTTTTTTTAATGCATTCTAATAATGTCTGTTTTTGAATGGTGGGTAAGCTCAGTGACAATTTAAGTCATTATTGATATAGTTCGGTTAATGTCTACTCTATGTTGAACTGATCTCTATTTGTTGCCATTGTTCTTTGTTTATTTTTCTTCCACTCTTTTTCTACGTCCTCTGATTTCATTGAACATTATATGATTCCATTTTCTCTCCCACTCAGCACATCAAATACACATCAGTTTTGTTATTTTAGTAGTTGCCCTAGAGTTTGCAATATGCATTTACATGTATCTAAGTAAACTTTTAAGTATCACTTAATCATGTCTTGGGTAATTTAAAACATAGTATTGCCCTTTGCTGCCTCCTGTCTATTGCCATCATTCAATTCATTTATGCATAAGCTAAAATCATACAATATTGTTGCTATAATTATTCTGAATGAACTGTTAGATGAATTAGATGGAAAAACAACATACTTTATTTTATTTTTACTTTCTGCCTCTTTTTTATTATTATGCTTTTATTTTATTTTTTAATCTTTTTTTTCTTACTGCCTCTTAACACTCTTTCTTCTTTTCATATATCTGACATTCTGCCCTATATCATTTTCCTTCTCTGTAAAAATCCATCAACATTTCTTACAAGGCAGGTCTACATTATCACCAGATGATCCCAGTTTTTCTTCACCTAAGAAACACTTTATTTCTCCTTCACCTTTATGGATCATTTCCCTGGGCACAGAATTCTGCATTGATATGGTTTTTTTTTTTTTATTTTCTTTCACCATTTCAATTATTTCTTTCTTCTCTTTCCTTGTTACACAGCTTCAGAAGAGAAGTCTAATCTCATTCTCAGGCTTGTTCCTTTCTACGTAAGTGGATTTTGATGTTATGTGTTTATTTTCCTCTCCTGTGACTCCTTTCAATATTTATTCTTTGTCTTTGTGACCTTTAGTTTGGATGATATGCCTAGGTGCTGGATTTTATATTTATCTGGATCTACTGATGGTGTCTGGAATTAATTTTGTACAATATTCAGGAATTACTATATCATATATGTCCTCTGATTGCCTCTTCTCCTTCAAATATTTCTACTATATTTATGTCACATCTTTTAAAATTTTCCCACAGTGCTTGGATATTGTGTACCACTGTTTTCATTCTTTTTTCTCTCTACCATTAGTTTGGGAATTTTCTACTGCTATGTTTCCAGCACACTGGTTATGTCCTCATTGGGTCTAGTCTACTGATGATCACATCAATGGCAATCTTCATGGGGCACTTGATGTGCTCCCCTTATACTTGCTAAACCCTGCCTCCCTTGCCTCACCCCAACCTCTGCACTGTTTCCAAAGCTTCACCTACTACTACCATAGGCATTAACAGAAAGGCTGCCTTTCCCCAGTTTCCCTCAGGGGTTTGTAGTCAGGGCTAGGCCAAGGGTAGTCATCTGAGTCTAATGACTGACACTATTTTATTTTTTATGGAAATTGTTTTAAGAACTTAAAATCAAAATTTAATAAAAAAGAATCTTAGATAACAATTACTTTAGTCTATATTTTAAATATCACTGGATTCTCAAATAGTTTCAGACTTTTTCAATATGAATGATCTTTTTAAAGTACCTCACTGTCTTTCAGTTTGTCCCAAGAATTAAGAACATGATTATAATTATATTAGTTTCTTTGATGAGAAGAAGAAAGTAGACCCATAAAATTGTTAAAACATGAAAAGTTTTGTAGGTTCAAAAGTTGTAATAGTTACCCCTAAAAAAATGGAAATAAAATAAACCCTACCCAATTAAGGACTTGGACATTGGAAGGAGACTCACAATTAATTCATATTGCCTCATTTGTTGTTCATGCACCTCAAAAGTACTTTAAAAGTCTTGTTCATTTGTCCTTCACTTAAAAAGAAGAGTGGAAATGGTAAGTGTTCACCTTCTAGGTCTTACAGATATCTGGACTTTTCAGTAGTAAGCACCCTAAGTATGAGTCTGTTTCCTAAACTAGAGAAAGACTGGCTTGTTCAAAGCCTGAGAGAAAGTCAGGATTTTGAGACAGTCCATCAGGGCCTGAGATTGTCAGATGCTAAGGGAAAAGCTTGAGCTCAATGGCTAAAGTTAGCATGCTAGAAGTGGCTTTAAAGCAACAGTTTCAAAGTCAACTACACCATCACACACGGACACATTCATTTGATCTTTAGGTACATGCAAAGTGTAAAGACTTTAATTATAGTAACACCAAAATTTACCAAAATTATTGGCATGGTTGTTTTGGGCACTATGTAGAATTAAGATTTCCTTATTAAATATACACCTCATTGGTTAGGAGAGCTCTCTGTAAAAGAATTCACCTCAAAACTATTGAAATATAGTAAAAAGTTTCTTTAAAAATTCACAATTCAGTATGTTTTCTAAGCTTAGTACAGTTATAAGATGATAGTTCTCAGAATTGAATATAGTACTTTAAAGACCCATTGTAAAACTATCAAGGAAATGTTCAATCTTATCTAACACCACATTTTCATTCACACAGATTGAGGTGCTAATTGACAGAGGCAAGGCACCTTTCTTAGCTCTTGTAAAGAATTTTAATGCTCACCCTCCCAGTATATTACTGTCTCCACTAGAGAAGGCCTTATTCTTTGATGAAAACCGGTCTTTTTTTAAACCATTTTCTCATTTAAATGGAGCATTGCATTTAAAATTTTACTTCTGTGCCTATACACACACCACATTCTCACAAAAGTTCCAAAGGAGATGTACTGACTATAAATCAAATAGTATTGTATTTCAACCAAAAGCATGAATATTTTAGAGCATCAAGACTGTCAAGTTAAATTAGGTGGAGGAAAACATAGAGAAAGTCAGGGTGGACAGCATCTCTAACTGATATCTTAATATTCTTTTTGCATCCTCAGTGGCCAGACAATCTTCAGACTGTAAATTCCAAATGTCATTGCCAGTTACTATGCAAGAGGCAAAAGTCCAGAGTGGGTGTACACCAAGAGGCCAGACTCCGGTAAGTGATGATTTCCCCATTATGCATTCTAAACACACTTGCATTAATTAGAGAAAAATAATTGTGTCAGGTTTCAACTCAAAAGAAATTTCCCTTCTACTGTAAATCCATATTACACTGATGATTTGATTATTAGAATTTAATTGAGCTAATAAATAATAAATGCCTGGGTACTAATTTAAAGAGCAAATATCACCCTTATCCAGCCCAGATAAATCTTAAATATCATTGTCTAAAATGTGAAGATATGCCAAAGTGAAATGAAAGTAAGTTTAAATTTTCAGGAACTACCAAAGTTCTATTTTTATTATACATGAAGTCAGTACTACTGTTGAAACTATTTTTCACTTGATATTAATTCTTTCACTAAGAAAACTGCACATAATGAAAATGAGTCTTATGTTACAAGACACAATGACCTTATAAACTATGGAGTTTGAATAGTTATTCAGAACAAGATGAAAAATTGGCTCCAACTAAAATTATGAAAGGATTATTGAATGTTAAGTATTTATAACTATTTAAAGGCATTTGGTGTCAGTATCTTAAAAGATTAAGGTGCTTTAAAACAAAACCTTTATAAGAATATCAAAGATTTAAGGAACTATCTTCATAAGTAAGTTCAAATGTCTATGACTTCAACTGTCTGCCCTACTGCTTAGTAAGTGGCCAAGATTCATCAAAACAACAAACACTTGGAAATTCTTAACCTTGTTAATCTGTTGGTTTCTTAGACCTGTGTCCATTTTTTTGTTTTTTTCTTTCTTTCACTTTCACTTTTTAAAAGAAGATGTCCAAGCAATTGTTTCTTTATTAAAATTATTTTTTAAAAGAAGCTTTAGATTACATAAATATTACATTAAAAATATAAAAGATTTCCATATGCTCCACTCCCTCTACATCCCACACATTCCTACATTAACAGCATCCTTCATTAGTGTGGTACATTTGTTACAATTGATGAATCCATATTGAAGAATTGCTACTAACCATAAACTACAGTTTACATTATAGTTTACACTCTATCCTGCACAATTTTGTACGTTATGAAAAAATATATAATGGCCTGTTTCCATCACTGCACTGTCATGCATGACAATTCTTTTGTCCCAAATATGCCCTCATATTACACCTATTCTTCCCTTTCTTATCCATCAAAACCTCTGGTGGCCACTGCCTTTATATCAATGAAAAGAGTTCTTCCATTGATAGAATAATAATGTCTATAATAGAATAATAATGTCTACTTTAGTCCATTGTTCATTCCCCAATCTTGAGGATTTTGATATGGTGATGCCCACTCTGCTTCTAATTGAGAGGGAGCTTAGATCCTATGTGGCAGATGGATGGAACTATCTTTCTTGCACTTGTAGTGACTCTCTGTTCCTTGAGATGGGTGTTGTCCATCTCCTTGTTGTCTTCAGTGAGTCCAATGAACTAGAGAGGAGGTGTTGCGACTCTACTGTAATTCAGGCCTTAACTAACTGACATATAGTAGGACTAAATGTTTAAGTCTCTCGGACATATATTTATTAAGTATATTTATAATTGTAGGTTCAAATAAAAGGAGTATGGCTCTACTTTTACAAGCACCTCTTTCTTTAAGGTCTTGCTGAGTAGCATCTCATGTACTCTGTCATCCATGGATTATATGAGGAAGAAGATTGAAACTTTATATTTTTCTCCACATTTACAGAGTGAACACATTGCCTTTGAGCAGCCAGTTTCCTCTTCTCCACCTGTCTTCTGCTCTTGGCTCCTAATGCCAGCTCAGGAATCTCATGCACAAAGGCAGAAGCTCAGACATTGTGAGTTTTCTGTCTGTTTTCCTCCCCAGCCATAGAGAGCAAACAGATGCTTGTTTGTTTTTTAAATTGATGATCTTTGAGGACTTTAGGCTGTTTTCTTATTTCCTCTGGCAAATAAGACACTTTGATGTTGTCAGATTTCAGCACTATTGGGTAATTTATCAGCTTCTTTTGTTACAATTTGTTGTTCAGGTTTTTCTTCCAATTTCACTGACAATGCTATGGAGCCCACAGTACCAGCATCTTGTTCATGGAACCCAGAGACCTCCCGTGCTGCCCCCAGCATTTCCTGGCCCTCCTGTGCCATGGGCCTGGTTGGAGGATGGTGGGGGGAACCTGGAGCAGCCAGGGGTGTGGGGCACAGGTGAAGACCCTGTCACCTGCCATTACCAAGTCATCTGAGGCACTGTCCAGGTCCCAGTGCCCCAGAACAAGTGCTTGTTCACTGCTGCAGCAGCCAGCTGTTCAGGCAGTAGAGCTGCAGCTCATGGTAGCAGGGCACACACACATCCCAACAAGGCTCCTGGTAGCAATTCATGTACCAATCTTCACCTTGCTCCCATATGCCATGGTCCTGCCTGCTCCCTCAAGGTGTGCTCTGCTATCCTCACCTCACCACTGCCACCTAAATGATCCCAGACACAAAACAGAGGCCCAGTTGCCAAGGTCTTCATTTTCCCTATTTTATTTAATCAGTGCTCATAGTCAGTTGCACATGTAAGTAACCAGCTATTCCATGTAAAAAGCTGCAGCTCTGGGCTTGTTGAAGGCATTTTCTGCTGATTTCTCTTTGGCTTCTATCTCTCCATGCCCATGTAAGATTTTGTGGGTCAGTCACAATCCTCTCAGTGTAATCAACCTCTTCTAAAGAAAGAACATGCCAGGGGTCTGTGTATCTTAAACACTTTGGGTCACATGTCCCTTTGAAATACTGCCATGCCTACACAATCTCCCCCAAAGAAATACAGGTGGTTTATTATTTGTGGGAAGCTCATGTTCTCTTACACTGAGCTCAATCATTTGTAGGGGCCTTGGACTTCAGCTTAATTCCCCTGATGTTACTGGAAGATTCTAAATTGCAAGGCAGAACATTTCAAAGCAGTTATTCTTAGTGAAGTTTTAAAAATTGGGGGAATTGAACTGTGATGGGGTTAGGTGGAGGAGATGGAGGAGAAAAATAAATTCTGTATGAAAATCCAGTGAAAGCTATGAACACTCCCTCCAGAAAATATGCATTGGCACATACCCAACTTTCTATACAGTTTGAGGGGATCAGGGAACTCACAGGTTAAAGACTTAGCTTGGGTATACGATCAATATATGTTCTTCATTATCACATTCATCTCTATAGATTTTCACTATGTGCAGTTTCCTAAACAAAAGCCAATCATCACTTAGACACCACTCTTGAATTTATTGGCACATATTCAGAGACTACACCCTAGAGTTTCATATTCCAATTCTTCTACCCTTTCACAGGTCACAGAAGAATATTCACAGCAATGAGAATACAAAAACTCCATGCATTACCCAGTGAGATCCTAAGGGACACCATGACCCTCCTGATCCAAGAGACCTCCTCCAGAAAACCTAGTGAGAGCTGCTTGGGGTAGAGTCTTACAAACTTGGGCACCCAAGATTTGGGGCAAATAACTGAGACAGAACAAGAATGCCCAATGGCCCCTGTCCCAAGACATTGAACCCAGGTGGGACCATCAATCATCTGACCATGTAGTGAAGGAGGCCTCATGAGCCAGACCTCAGCCGAGAAGCCAGCATCCCCTCAGACTGCACACTCAGGCTGCCTAGGTTGGGAGCAGAGAGACATGATCTGGGTGTCTAAGACTAAACCTAGAGGCCTAGAGGTCATTGATGGGGACAGGGACCAATTTTGCCCTGACATCAGCCTGTGTCATCTGTCACATATCAGCATGTCTTGAATTTGTCTTCTTCATGAGTGTGCTCCTTGGCACCATGCTTTGCAAAAGCCAAATCATTCCCCATGCCCAGGCAACCCTGACATTGGTAAAGGATGACTACTGGGGAAGTGAGAGAGAGAAGTGGGCTCCAACAGGGCTGTGCACCTAATGATCCTGGGGCAGAAAAAGCAAGAAGGTGACCTCTTTCAGGAAAGTCCTACCAGATCTGTTCAGGGAGGGTTGGAGAACTGACCATACCCCATGAATGTGTCAAGAACTGGGTTCTTTGCCTTGGTTTGGACACAATCCCCTTACAAAATTCCACCAATGTATGAACATTCTCTGAAGTAAAATGTAGTCACAAAATGGTATGTACATTCTCAGGGATACATGGAGCCCATGAAGAACACCCAGGTTTTTCTGGGAATGTGATTTTTTATTTTATTTTTTAAAAAAGATTCTTATATTACATAAATGTTACATAAAAATGCAAGGGATTCCCATATGCCCCAATCCATCCCCCTCCCACATTTTCCCACATTTACAACATCATTCACTGTGTGGTACATTTGTTACAATTGATAAACTCATTTTGGAGCATTGCTAATTAAGGGTGGATTTCAGTTTACATTGTAGTTTAAATTCTCTTGTAAGTTATGACAAGATATCCAGGAATCAATCCTACAAATCTTTGCAGGGATCTGTCCAGCAAAGCCCACAACAGTGTAAAGAATTACTCTGACCACTGAGGTTGAGAGAGGCATGGGAGAGAACAACTAAAGGTGCTATTATCCTTTGCTGATTTCCATCACAATTTTTATTTTCTTTTCATAAAGCACAAGATCAGTGTGTACGGGCAGGGGTTCAGATAGGCATAGTGTATATATGGGGTTGTAGATAACTTCTCAGTAATTCTGGACTGGCCAGAGAATAATGGAGAAGTAGAAATTAGCAAGAGTAAGAATGTTCATGTTGTTTTCAACAGGAACTGATAGCAGTAGTAAAGTAGAAAAGCAAGAATGTTTGTGCTGTTTTCAGCAGAAACTTATAGCAGCAGTTTTCTTCCTGTGCAGTAAAGCAAACCCAGAAATACTTCAAATATGTTGTAACCAATGAGCTCCCACATCTCCCCCTTTTTTGTTTTTTAGTTTTAGATGTTCAGCGGTAGAAAGTGGGTTGGATGAGGCAGTGAACAAGGTGATGAATTTTCATTCAGTGTGATGAACTCAAAAGAGGGCCTGATGGATTAACCTAAGGATTGACAATAAAACAAGAAGCATGATTATTCCAATAAAAGATACTACCCAGATTCTTATGTTTAGCCTATGAAACCAATTAGACAGCTTTAACCATTGCAGATTATTATTGAGTGTTTGAAACACATTTTGTTGTGTAAAAATTTATATTTGGGACAACTGATGTTCCAGATGTTCCTGGAGAGCCAGCACTTCTCCTTGTAGATGGGAGGAAAAAGCCCCTTGTAAGTGAGTTTTCACTATCTCCCAGGATAGCTGGGAACTGTTCCAAGGTAAAGGGGTGACACAAAATTTTACATGTTCCGAATCACAATGCAAATCCTGTCTGGTAAGCAGAGCTTGTTGTTTTTTACCTATCCAAAGAATAGATGCTTCTAATGCGTCAAGTCTGGTAAGAATATTGTTATTGATATGAGTTAGTGTTAAAAGTTCATTGGTGACATTAGTCAATATTTGATTAACAACATGAGCATTTTGGACAGATTCTGTTAAGGCAACTGCCACAATGGTGGCAGTGGCCACTATGATAATAGCTGAAATAATGAAAGTAATAAGTGTACCAATGAATCTTTTAGGTCTAATAAGTGAAAAGGCTTTATTGAATTGTGCTATCCCTGAGAAACTTTCCTATGGATGAGATAAATTACCTGGGAGCCATACTTGTGCTTGTCTCTTAAGTAGGAATATGGAAGTAATATTGAGTTTGGTTTTATTTTCATGGGATACACAGGAAGCAAAATAAGCTCCTGGGTGCAGAATAAGATTGGAGATATTGTTAACAAAGCTGACATTGGTAAGGGGTATTAGAAGTAACATAAAGGGATGAGAGGTACAAATCATAACAGAGTCTGTAAGTTATGGGACAAATTCAGGCTGAAAATATTATTGTTATGTGTGTAATCTCCATGTGAGATGACATGGTTAAAGAAAGGCAATCCAAGGCACCAAATTCATAAATGACAAAGACTGAAGAGAGATTTTGAGGTGTTGGTAATTTACATTTGAAGAATGGGGCCAGAGGGACACCTGTTAGCCCAAATGATGCCATGATTAGAGGGGTTGAAGAAATTAATAGTTTAATTATTGCTGGATAACTGTCCTTGAGGACCCTAGTAAAAAAAAGTGAGATTATATAATAAAGAGGCATAATGAGGATGAAGGGTCTGACAAGGGAGCCAAACAACATTAAAAGAGTTGGGGGTCCCAATGAGAGCGTTCTGGTGACAGTGGTCAACAGGAGGAGAGTTGTAATTGAGAGGAGAGAATGAAGAAGAGTTAACTGAGATGGCTTTAATAGAGGGGAGGTTAGTGGGTTGAGAATTAAACTTTGGCTGATATTGTAATTAATACTGAGGCATAATTTGAGGGCATAAGGTGTGAGAGGTGAATGAAAAGCATAAAGGGTGTAAATTGGACAGAAATATAATTGTATGATTGATGAGTAGTCAATCAGTGCCCTCTGTAAGGAGACCTGATGGATGCATCCAGTTTCCCCCAGTCCAGTCAGTATCATTGGTAGAGAGTGGGAGTTCAGGATCCCACCACATGTCTAGATTAAAGTTGGGGGGTTTTAAGATGTGAGTCCAATAATGATGTACTTTAGCTGAAGTTAGTGGGAGTTGTCTTAATAAGAAGAAAAGAAGGACATTTTTATCTTCTTTTTTAGGAATTTGATGCTATTACAGGCAAATATGCAAGAAAATTATTTTCAGGGGAGGGTGGCATCCCAATGCAAAAGAGCACCTTGGCAGCCTTTTGGTCTAATTGTTTAAGATTTCCCCAAGTTACTCCCTGAGTTACAGCATAGTTGTGTCCGGGAGTTCCTTTGTTCCTCCACCATAACCTTCTGCATCTGTGGCATTGGGTTGAATGGGTGATCTTTCCAGCTCATGCTTTAGCTTCACATTCTTTGCTGGCAGCCACTGGGGGCCTGTTGGAGTAAGAACACATGCATACCCTCTCTTCCACATTATGAGATTGCAGGGTTCTTCCAAGATACATCTCCTAACATTTCTTTGTATAGAATTTTAGCTTGTGTTTGATGACTTTCCTGATGAGGGGAGAAATGCTTCTCAGCTCTTGAAAGGCTATCTTTATCACAATTTTAAGAATTTAAAGTGTATAGTGCTAAAGCTATTGTATTTCTAGAAGAGGTATCCATACTCCCCACCGACTTTTTTTTATGAGAGTTTTATGAATTTGGAGAGTTTTTTCAAAGATGGCTTTTCCTGTAGGGTGTTAAAGGATGCCAGTGTTAAGTGTGATATTTTATTATTGTGTGAAAGTTTTGAATGCTAGAGGGCTGTAACTAGGACCATTGTCTCGTTTTAAACTGTTAGGTTTGTTCATATGACTAATGGTTTTTAGTAGGTAGGAATGTTTGGACTGGTTTTTATTTAATTTATGATTTTTTAACAGTTTTTGTAAATTATTAAGTGTTTTTATGCAGGTGGGGTTTAATGTTACTATCTGTGGTTTAACTGTTTTAGATGATATGACATATCTTAAATGTTTTTAAAGTTAAGTTAATTGTATTTTTTAGGTGTTATTTGGAAACTAGTAAGAGAATTTGAGTAAGAGAAGAATTTGAGTAAGAAGAATTTGAGTAAGAGAATTTGAGTAAGAGAATTTGGAGATGTTTAAAGAGTTGTGTTAAAAGTGCTTTTGAGGGGGCTGAAATGAGGATATCACCCATGTAGAGATAAATACATGCTTGTGGGAAGGCAGAATAAGTAGGCCATAAAGCCTGAAAGACATAATATTGACACATGGTGGGGCTATTGAGCATTTCTTGTGGCAGGACTTTCCACTGATATTTGGTTAGTGAACTTTTGTTAATAATTGAAAGAATACAAAGTAAGTGAAGGATTGATTATAAACAGGGGTTTAACTGTAATATCTTATTTTCTCATGACATGTATACATACATTTACATGCTCACTAAACTGGGGGACAGACTGATATACCAGGCCCATTTCTGGCCAGAGTCCCAGGTGGATACAAGATAAATGTTTATATGCTTATCAAGTTTAAAATTTTATATTAATTAGAGTGAGATATAAGAATAACATAATTAATCAAAAGATTAAGTTAATATTGAACAGAGTTACAGAATGATAGATAAAAAATAGCAGTTTTATATATAAACTCACTAACATCTAACTTTTGGCTGGGAAGTTTTGAATTAGTAGTGGATACTAGAATTTTGATTGAAAACACATGTGTAGAGCACTTTTTCCTAGGGTGAGACTTTAATTGGTTTGACTAGGGACTATCTTTTTTACTGTGCTCATGATTAATGAAATTGTTACTATAGATGCTAACTTGCAAGCACTGTTTTAATTCCCGAGGAAATGGCCAGCCTCCTCAGGAAGGAACTCATCATACCCTGGGCAGTACATTACAAGGTTTATTCATCAGTCCCTGAGAAAGTGGCCAGAATTTCCAGGGAGGAACACAACACTTTATGGAATGCACTTTATCTGTTTTTATTTCTTACAAAATATTCTTGATGTGCTTACTGTTCTAGTTCTCATCATTTTTCCTGAAATATGAAAAGTGCTGACTAACAAGGCATTGGTTTGTTGGTTAACAAAGTTTCCTGCATGATGTTTCACTTTTAGGTTTGAATAATACTCACTAATTTTTTTAAAAAATACATTCAGTTTTAGGATTGTTCAAACACAAAAGAAGAGATGTACATATACATTCAATAATATAAATTTATATGTAACTTACAAGCTATCAAATTACTTATATAATGTATTTTGTTATTAAAGTTTTGATTAGTATTTAATTATTTAATACAGAATTCATAACTACAGGAGATTATATAACAACAATCAATAATAAGACTTTTAACTAGTAGACATCCAATGAATAAACTTTTATTTCTTATCAGTTTAAGATTCCTAACCAGTGAAGTGGAACACTTTATGCAAATAATGTCTCCCAGGAGAAAATTTCAATGAAAACTTTATTACTGGCCGGGGCGCACTCCCTAGTGAGAGTCGTGCCTAATGTCTGGAGACTGCAGTTTTTATAGAAATCCTTCCCACGTGGCATACATATTTCTATAGCAACTGAAAACAGGATTGTTTTAATCTTCATACATATTTCTATAGCAGCTGAAAACAGGATGGCTTCAATCATACATATTTCTATAGCAAAGCAAGCAAGCAATGTTCCAGAAGGTGAAGTTTGCTGTTAGTGTTCCAGCAGGGAGGGGGAGTGGTTGATCTTTGGAGCATAATGTGCTGATGCATTTCAGACCTGGATGGGCACCTGGGTTTCCACCTGTAATTGTTAGAGAATTTTTCTACTGGGAATTTCCTGGTACTGTTTTGCTTCCTTCTCATTCCCCTCTCCTGTAATAGCATTAGTCAAACCATTGACTCTGCATCAGTGACTAAGGGATTGTAATGAGTGCATAATATCACTATCTTCACTGCCTGTATTTTTAACTAATGAGAGACTTTTAAAAATTATTTCTGAGTTATTAGCATAGAAACAGCAGGTTTTGCCTAGGGCTATACAAAGTCCTCCTTGTTTTAAGAATAATAGATCTAACCCAAGCCTATTCTGTAAAACCATTTTGGCCAGAGAGGATAAGGATGTTTTGAGGTGACTAACTGACTTTTCCAATTCCTTTAGATTTGTGTTAATCTGAGTAGATAAGGTTTTAAAGTTTTCCTTACCAGTGACCAGGACTGCCGTTCCTAAGGCTGCTGAACCCCCAATCTCAAGGCCAACCATAATGGGATTGAGAATGGGAACTTGCTTAACGTGGCTTATGGTTTTAAAATGATTGCAGCCCCCTTCACCTGAATACCAGTATACCTGTGGGATGATGTGTACTAGGATGCAGACAACTGAGTTTTGTGACAGGGTTTGAGGCAAGAGACAAGGGGTGATTTATTGGGTCCCACAAACCAGGTGCTACTAGGAGCTTTAGAACTCCTTCCCATCTTCGGTCCTGGTTATGCTTCAGTAATAGGCAGTTAACTGAAACCCACTACTAGTGCAAATGCTAGTAACCAGGAGGGACAGCAAACTCATTTGCCAGGGCATTGTTATTTTCCCCCCTCCTTCCCCACCCTTAGTCTTAACTTTTCCAGTGAATCTTGATTTTTAACGGGTTTTCGGTCCTGATGACTGTCAACTTTCCTGCTTTTGAGTCCTCTGTTCCAGACCTGACAGCTTTTAGCTGGGACGCATGTATCCAGTGCCTTTTCCCTGTGACCTTACTGCCGTGAGTGTTGTGAGGAAAACCACATATGGGCTGGTCCACCATGGCTCAAGTGTTCCAGCCTGGAGCTTTTGAACCCAGACCAGATCTCTGGGCTGCACCTGAAATAAAGGAGGGTTAGTACTTGAACAAGGGGGATGGGCTTTTTGGACTGTCCGATTGACCATTTTTTAAATCTTGTCCAGCACCTTTAGAGTAGAGAAAAGATATTGGTTGCTATATTCAGATATTTTTTTCTAACCCCAACTTGAGCAACAGGGGTGGGAGTCTGCCAAATAATATTTCATAGGGTGTAATGCCTTGCACATAAGAAGTACATCTGCCTTTAAGGAGGGCAAAAGGAAGGAGACTCACCCAGTTTTCACCAGACTCCAGTCAACTTGGTTAGGATTTCTTTCAAGGTGCGCGTCATCCTTTCAACCTGTCCCAAACTTTGGGGCCAAAATGCACAGTGCAGTTTCCAATTTATACCCAGGGCTTTAGACAATTGTTGAGTCACGTGCGCTATGAAGGCTGGGCTGTTATGTGACCCTATTCTAAGAGGAAGCCCGAATCTTGGAATGATTTCTGCTATCAACTTCTTAACTACTACCATGGCTGTTTTGTTTTTAGTTGGGTAGGCTTCCACCCATCCCAAAAACGTATCCACCAGCACCAGGAGATACCTATATCCATATTTTCTCAACTTTATCTCGGTAAAGTCTATTTCCCAGTGCTCTCCTGGTTCCATCCCATGGAGCCTAGATCCCACTGGAACTTGGACAACTCCTCTTTGATTTACTTTTGCACAGACTTCGCATCTTGATGTGATACTTTTGGTGATTTTAGACAAGCCTGAGAAATAAAAGTCTCTTTTTATTAGTTCTATTAATTTGGTGCCACCCATATGTGTGGTGTCATGCAGCCTTTTGACCAATTGTCTCCCCACTGCTTCAGGTAGATATGTTCTGCCATCAGGCAGGACTAACCAGCCTTCTGGGGAAATTTTAGCTCCTAGACTTTCCCCCTGCTTGATGTCTTCTGGAGAGTAGCACATTATCAGGGACTCCTGGCTGAGGACTGTGGGGACCATTTGGACAGGGGCGACAGGTAGGAAGGTGGTGGCTAGCGCAACTTCACCTGCTAGTCGATTGTCTTCAGCCTGTGGGGATTTTCCCTTCTGGTGTCCTTGCAGTGAACAATGGCTACTTGGTTAAGGAACCAAATGGCTTCTAATAGCGCTAAGGCTTCAGCCCCATTTTTTATTTCTTTTCCTCCAGATGTTAGGAATCCTTGTTCTTGGTACAGTGCACCATGTACATGGGCTGTAGCAAAAGCATAACAACTGTCCATATAAATATTGACAGTTTGGTCTTTTGCCTATCTTAGCACTTGGGTAAGGGCTATTAGCTCAGCCCATTGGGCAGAGGTGCCATAGCTTAAGGATTGAGCCCAGATAGTTTTGGGTGGCTCTACTACTGCTGCTCTCACATAACAGACTCTGTCTTTAACAAATCTGCTGCCATCTATGTAGAGATTATGGGAAGCCTCCAGCAAAGGCACATCGATGAGGCCTGGGTGTAGCCCCATCAGGGTTTCCAGCAATTGTAAGCAGTTGTGGGCCACCGGGGGGGCACTAGAATCTGGGAGCAGGGTGGCCAGATTTAGTGCCTCAATTTTTTGAGGATACCACAGAGGGTGGGTTCAACAATAAAACTTGATATTGTGTGATTCCGGCATTAGATATCCAGCTGTCCAGGGGACTGCGGAGGAGGGCTTCACAGAATGTGGGGCCATTGCTACCAGGTTTTGGCCAAAGGTTAACTTAGAGGCTTCCTTGACTAAAAGGGCAGTGGCTGCACTGGCTCTTAAGCAGTTGGGCCATCCAGGAGCTACATAGTCCAGCTTTTTTTGAGAGATACGCTACTGGTCGGTGCCAAGGCCCACTGGACTGGGTTAAGAATTCTTTGCTAACCCTTTGACTTTCATCAATGAATAGATGAAAGTGTTTGGACAAATCATGTAGCCCAAGGGCGGGGGCACTCACCAGAGCTGTCTTCAGAACTTCAAAGGCTTTTTGCTGTTCTTTGGTCCACAACAAGTCATTTCCCTTGCTCGCCATGGCAGCGTAGAGGGGCTTAGCAATTTCCATGAATCCGGGTATCCACAGCCTGCAATATTCCACAGTACCAAGAAATTCACGTACCTGTCATTTTGAGATTGGTGCTGGGATGCCCAATACAGCTTGTATCCTGTCGCATGAAAGTCGACATTCCCCTTTTTCTAAGATGTATCCCAGATAAGTTAAGAAGTGGGAGCAGAGCTGAGCCTTTTTGGCAGATACACAATACCCCATTTCTGCCAAAGCTTTGAGTAGGCTGAGGGTAGCTGCTTTGCAAGAGTCTGAGTCCGGTGTGGCTAGAAGGAGGTCATCTACATACTGAAGTAGGGTAACACCTGGATGCTGCTCCCTGAAGAGGGACAAGTCCTGCCCCAGTGCCTCCCCAAGCAAGGTGGGGGAGTTTTTGAATCCTTAGGGAAGTCTGGTCCAGGTTAGTTGCCCGCTTCCCCCAGGCCAAGTGTCCTCAAAAGCAAAGATGGGTTGGCTAACCAGTGCCAATGGTATGGAAAAGAATGCATGTTTTAGATACAGGACAGAGTAGGTGGTATGCTCTGGAGGGAGCTGGCTTAGAAGTGTGTAAGAGTTAGGAATGGTGGGGTGTATTGTTTTTATAGGCCTCCATTTGATGCTCTAAAAAGGGAAAGGGTGACTCATAAGGCCCATGGGTATTTTCACTCACTTTAGAAAGATTTGTTGGCTTTCTAGTGGCAGCTCGAAGGCCACGTAGGGGAGTTTGGTGAAACTGCTCAAGAGCCTCCTTACGTTGATCCTGATTGTAATTTCAGTCTTGTCTGGTTGAGGGGAACACATGTTTTATTCGGCCAAGGTCAGTAATAGGTTGGCCATTTTGGCCCAAGATGGTTTTGATAGCCACCCTCCGGATATGATCTCTCTCCTCCAAAGTTAATAGGGCCTGTAATAATTGCTGACAGCTTTCCAGGTGGAGTTATGGGTGAAGAAGATAGTTTTTAGGAGAGAAATCAAGCCTTGGGGTTTTTCTGAGAACAGCAGATTTTGATTTTTTCCAATTATACAGGACTGTAGATGAAAAGGGGCCATATACTATGAAGGGGAGACCATTGTCACCAAGACCTGGACCTGCTTGGCAGAGGGGCAGTAAGGGGACTGGATTAGGCAAGTTGTGGGAAGCTGCAGAAGCTTGATACTGGGTGGCCCTTCATGTATGGGGGTGGCTGGTTAGAGAGGTATCAGCAGTTGTGGAGAGTGGAGGGTAGAGGTTGTTAGTGGGTGACTGGGTTAGAGGGGGAGGAAAGGGAGTGGATGGAGAGGGGGAAGATGGAGGGGGTTGAGGGGTAAGTTGGGTGTAGGTAGGTAAAGGGTGGGTTCATCAGGAACATCCTGCGGGACTGAAGGACTGGGTTTTTTCATGGGAGCTTTTAAAGGAAGATGAGTCTCTGGATGGGCTGAGCACCTATGTCCTGCAAGACAAATTTTCAGTTTATTGGGAGTGTCTGTAAGAATATCTAGCCACAGACTCTTCGGAGGTCTGTAGTTCATTCAGACAGACAGCCCACACCAAAGGTGGGCCACTCCAACTTGCATAGAGTTCAGAGAGTCCCCAGGTTGACCTTGGCTCCATATCCAGCCACTGCTTTTTTGAATTCCTGAAAATTCTTTGGAAAACAAGCAAGGGGTGTTGTAGGACAAGAGGAGGATTGGCCCACAACAATGAACAGGAAGAGCAAAGAACAGAAACTGAACAGAAGCGTTACAGACAGACAGACAGACAGCTCCACACACAGGCACACAAACCTTGAGCCTATCCTGAAGCCCTGAGTGACGTATCACCTGGTGAACAGGCCATAGGAGTAGTGCCACATCCGGAAGCCCAATGCCCTCCCCTGGATCCAGACTTACCGAAGCAGAACAGAGCCTACGGTTTCTTAGTTTGAATAATTAATTTCCCCTGAAGTTTTTGGCCACACTGAGGACTTACCAGGGCTGAGGAACATCTCTCAGAGGCCTCATCCTGAAAGCCTGCAGTGTGGCTGGCTCCAGTCAATCTCACTGGGGCCTCCAAAATGAAGTGTAATGCTTCATGCAAATAATGACTCCCAGGAGAAAATTTCAATGAAACCTTTATTACCGGCCGGGGCGCACTCCCTAGTGAGAGTCCACCTAACGTATGGTGACTGCAGTTTTTAAGGAACTCCTTCCCGCATGGCATACATATTTCTATAGCAACCAAAAACAGGATTGTTTTAATCATCATACATATTTATATAGCAGCCAAATACAGGATAGTTTTAATCATACATATTTCTATAGCAAAGCAAGCAAGCAATGTTTCAGAAGCTGAAGTTTGCTGTTAGTGTTCCAGAAGGGAGGGGGAGTGGTTGATCTTTGGAGCATAGTGTGTTGATTATTTTCAGACCTGGATGGACACCTGGGTTTCCACCTGCAATTGTTAGAGGATTTTTTTACTGGGAATTTCCTGGTACTGTTTTGCTTCCTTCTCACCAGGGAGGTTATATAGTATAGTAGTATGATAAAATGACTTCATTTTCTCCATTTTGTATAGCTTGGGGCATAGGAACAATAAATTATTATTTCTTATTTGGGCTCTGGGACAGCACATTAACTTATAATCAATACTTGCATTGGTATTGCTGTTAGCATTTTAATTGGACCTGGGGCTGTGACTCACAGTGTTGAATTTAAACTTAGTTTTTTGATGGCTTTTTTACAGGAAGGGGAATGTGGGCTGGCTTGACTTGCCTAAGGAGATACTAAAGAGAGCCTTAGCAAATTTTAAAACAAATTGATGGTGACATAACTGGATATTAATTGTTTTCAACAAACTAGCAATATTTGGGATTAAATTTAAAATGAATAAATTTTAATTTATTATAATTTACTGTTATGCACTACCACTGGCAGCCCATAATGGCTGCTCTTTCTTTCAGATAAAGAGCTGAATTTTCAAGCAGAGGTGGGGTAAATCAGGTGACCATGAGTTAAAGCATCTGCCTCTTGATTTTTAGGTGGAGAGGTTGTTTCTGTGGCATATAAACATTGTTAAATTTTTGCCGCGGTCCAGCCGAGGCACGAGGGAGCAGGCTGAAGGTGATTAAGGGAGTTGGCGAGAAATGATGAGTCGCACACCAAATTGAGTGAGAATTAACGACTGACGACACTCTGACTTACTTTATTGTAAGATAAGCACAGTTTTTATAATCTATTTTTTGGCAAGCGTAAGCATTCTCTTTGTATAACTGACTTTAGATAAGCACTTTCAGTTTCATGGCAACAAGATGTAAACTTTTCACGGAACAGCAACTGGTGACTTAGTAGTCCCTATTCTGATGTCTAAGATTAGATAAATTAGGATTGCGGTTAAAACTTTATGTTAAACTTGTTTTTATCTAAAGAGTCA